>PHNY01223040.1:5759-18194 GCA_003724115.2 Anethum foeniculum
TAACACCATGAAAATCCTGTAGATCTAGAATCGCGGACATGATGAACATCAAAGACATAAATAAAAATCAAACTCTCACATAAGGAGAGACCAAACAAAACCCAAATAAATTGGGAACTTATTGAATGAAAAACGAGAATTAAAACTAATAACAAGAAGAAAAGGTTGGGGCTTTCCACCGGTAAAAGCCGATGGAAGCCCCTCTGATGGTTGCTGCTTTAATAATAATAATCAAACATACTTTTTAGTGGCATTTCTTTCAGAATTTTTTATATTTAATAGTATGTATTAGTTATTAGTCAAAATTTGCTTTGATTTGACTTGAAAATTTCATAAAATGAAATTTCATAAAATGTCAATTTTTGTGGAACAGGGGAGTATTTTCCTTCTTTTTTAATAATTTCTTAACATTGTATTCGTAAAAGATAATATCTTTTCCGTCTATTAATATCCATATGTTAATAAGACAATTTTTATTCGAGTTTCTCTCTTCAATTTTTAAAATTTTTCATTGCATAGGTTTTACTAATTTTCTCCCCCTGGATAATTAGTCTGATTCAACTTATTTGATAAACCTCAGCATAATCGGATTAGTGATTTTTCACATAATAATTAAGTAACACTAGCATCAAGTAATATATGCATAAATGTTATATTTTCATAATTAACTTCATCTAGGGTGAGCAAATTTTTTTTCAAAATCGATTAAAATCGGCCGATCCGAATTATCCCAACCGATCTTTACGGTTTACTAATGGGGTTTGGTAATGATTTGACATTTTGAAAACAGAATTTTTTCAGTTCGATTTCGATTTTAACTTCCAACTCGATCTTAATAAACGAACCAAACCGAATATTTATATCGAAAAATTACTATATATGTGTGAGTAATATACTACTAATAATAAATTTATAATATATGTAAAAGATTAAACATATAAAAGTATCCTCATAAATATTAATTTTTCAAAAAATATTAAGATATTAAATTTTATGTATGTATTATGTTTTTATTCTTTTTATTTTATCTAATAAAAGTATAAAAATCACATTTTTATCGTCTTCTTCTCTCTATTTTTATTTGTCAAGTTCTTATACTTTTTTATATTCTTTTTAACTATGATTAAAATTTAATTCGTAGATTTATAATATGATTCAAACTTTTGATTCTTATTTTTCAAGTTCAAGTTTAATTTGGTTGCTAAATTTGTTATATTGATAAAAAATGATTTAAACCGTAATTAAACTGAACCATAATATTTTTAAATGGATCGGTTTGGTTTGATTCTTTTACGTAATGGTTAGGTTTTGAATTGAAATTTAGGTAAATTATCGTTTTGATTCAGTTTGGATCCTCAAAACTGTCCAAATTGATCAAAATCTTCGTCTATATAAACTTGTCAGGATCTTAAAATGCATTTCAAAATATATCTCAAATAATAAACGCTTTGTCTAACATACATGAATTTATTGAATTTATGAGAGAGAAAACCAATACAAAAATTGTCAATTCATAGTTTATTGACATTTGATGATGATTTTTTGGTGCAATAACAGTTCTTATATTTTAAACAAACTTCAAATATTTTTTTTAATTAATTACTCCCTCCGTCCCTTTTTAGTTGTCCTGTTTTTACTTTTAATAGTTAAATTGACAAAACTTTGACCGAAATTTACATATATTATATGACTGAAAATATTTTACAAAATTATATCATTACAAACTACATTTAATCTATTTTAATATGTAATTTTCAATTTTTTGAGATAATAAATAGATAAATTTTAATCTTTGGTCAAAAGTCGGTCAATTTGACCACTGAAAAGTCAAACGCGACAACTTAAAAAGGGACGTAGGGAGTACAAACATACACTAGGATTTTTTTTTTTTTTTTTTAAGGGCGACAATCCTTTTTTAGGATTGTTGGCCCAACTTCAAACGTTCGCTATGTAGCATTATAATCTTCAATGAAAATTGGTTCCAAGAATGGTAGACTTACTAAAAAAAATAAAAATTAAACATACTACCTCTGTTTCAAAATAGATGTCCAGTTTTAAAAAATCACACATATTAAGAAAAATGAATGTGGATAAGAAAAAGTTGTATTAAATGCATTAAATGAGCTTAATATGTGGAATATGGTTGATCTAGGAAATATAAATTAGATATATGTGATATAGAGTTGATTTTGGAAATGAAACTTACTTTGAAAGTTGAAGGGGACAACTAATTTGAAACAAATTTTTTTCTCTAAAGTGGACATGTATTGTGAAACGGAGGGAATATAAATGATCGTACACGGAATCTAGCTTTAGTCACTAACTCTTATCCATTGATAATATTACAATTGACTATACTCAAAAATGATTTAGACTGTGCCAATATCTTCATACATCCGTTTAAAGCGGGTTATCTAGGATCCACTGAACCCGCCGGGTACAAAATACAGACTGAGACCATTGAGCAAGAACAGAATTTCTTCTTCGACTGCCCTAACACAGTCCTCTACATTATTGTTACCTTTCTGGGTTTCTTATTGTATCTTGTATTGATTTTATATTATTGTCAAGTCGCTTTTAAGCATTAAAATATTACAGCTACAATTCAAGCAGTATACTATTTATTCAAATTTCCATTTCAAACTTTACGTGTTCTACTAGTATCACATGCCTGGCAGTTTAATACGTACTACGAGCAACATTTCTAATGACACGTCATTTTGTAACAATTTCGGGTATGTAACTGGGCAACGAGGGTGCAAGTATTTTCTCTCTTCTATCTATCTTGTTCAAGACCACCTCACAGGCAGTCTATAAATATACGAATTTTCTACTATGTGCCCATGGGCACATAATAAGCGCGGAAGTTCATAATTTTAAACCATTTTGATTGGTTCTTTCTTTAAATAGTGATGGACCCCCCTGCATTCATAAAAACTCAACCAATAAAATTGACCCAATTTTATAAGTTTCCGTGCTTAACCTGTGCCCATGGACACATGATAGAAAAACCGATAAACATAATATGTGTGTCTCAGGACACACAATAACCTCTAAATTTCATGAGTTTGTTGAATTTTTATTGGTGAAATTTTGTAAATATAATATATGTGTCTCAGGAGTCAGGACACACAATAACCACTAAATTTCATGAGTTTGTTGCATTTTTATTGGTGAAATTTTTGTGGATGCAGGATTTATCAATATTTATGATTGAAAGACTAATCAAAATGCACCAAATTCACGAGAGTTAGGGCTTATTGTGTATCATTGACACACATTAGAAAAACCAATAAATATATGGTTCACATTTCTTGGTAGCTAGGGTTTTCTATTCATCTCTCTCTTGTTTTCTTTTCTTCGTTCTACTCAGTACTCACACTCAAATTCCTCTCTGGTTACACACACAAACACACACATGTAACTACAAACACACACACAGACCAGATTTATATTTGTTCGTGGATCTTGATAATATATATAATATGCTATCAGATCTTTATGCTTGTACACATTTTTAAGAATCAAAAGAATGAGTGTTTGTGGGGGATGTTGGCTGGCTCGATGCATTCACAGTTTCACTGTGATGATTAAGGGACCGTCTGAATCATGAAATTTCAACTCGGTTAACAAGAATGAGGATGAAACATGTATTGAAATCTCATTCTCATTCCCGTTAACCAGATTGAGAACCCATGATCCAAACGGACACTAAGATTTGACATGATGGTTACAAAAGCACGAAACAATGTGACTGCATCGGACCAGGCTTCATTCCTCTCAAATCATTTCCTTCATTATTCATTACTGCCATGCTCTATTGTTCTGACGGTAATGGTCCATATAATCTACTCTTAGCTTGAGGGCAAATGCAACATTATTGATCAGTGTCCTCGCGATTTGGATCTCTACGTACAAGGTGTGTTCTTTCTCTTTATTTTCGGTGAAGGCTTAATATTGCCGGTGTTATGCCATGCTCTTGAACCATTTATTATTCTCAGACTCATTTTTTATTCAACATTTTATAATGTCTATCTCATTTTATTTTATTTTTTCTTTGAAATGACACCAAGTAGACTACCAATAGTACTCTGCACTTTTGAAGCTCCTACTAATGCTCTCAAAAGGATTAAAGAATCGATCTCAATAATTATATGAGTAATATCCTTTTCTTTCAGCATTTCGATGGCCAAAAGGACAGCTTCTAGCTTCCGCCTCAATGACAGAAACAACACCTGCCTGATGTTTGTGCCCGGAAAGGAGAACATTCCCTCCCGAATCTCTACAACCCATTCCTAGCCCAACTCTACTATTTTCACAATGAAACTGTATCACAATTGCATTTAATCCATCCGGTCATCGGTGGAGACCATCTCAACTGCGCCTCGTTACTTCTATCATTGCTTTCCTCGACATCACACTGATTTGCATGTTGATAATCGGTAGAGTATATTCTTTGTAGAAAAGATATCATTAGAGTTTTGTTTTAGGGGCATTACCATAATAAACCAGGTTTCTTTCATGCCAAAGCCCCCAAAGAAACATTAAAAAGATATGAAATGTTTCTAAAGAATCTAGTACATTAGAAGAAATCACAGCCTTCAATCCATCAAATTAAAGTGATTTCACAGACCATTCACTAGAAGCCTCACTCCAAAAATTTTTACCCGGGGACAAACAGAAAATTCATGATTAATAGCATCTTCTGCATTCGCATTGCAGTGAACACAACCAGAATTACTCAATGTCAAGTTTCGCTGATTGAAAGTAAATGCATGTTGGGAGAATGTCACACAAAGCATGCCATGTAAAAATCTTCACTTTTGGAGGAACGCCTGCATGCCAAATAGATTGCCACACTTTTTTATCAACATGAGAAGCCGCGGAACAAGGATTACACATACCATTCACGGAAGAGATATAAGTAGATTTTACTGAAACTTAACCACTTGCTGTACCGCGCTTCAATAAAAACAATTTTACTTAACTATAGAATTATGAACCAGAAATATAGTGAAATTCTAACAAAAAAAATCATTTTTTTGTTCTAAAATATAACAATAGTTAAGCTTGTTACAGGCATCGATTTTTTTTGTTAATTAATTACACACGCACAAACCAGGAGTCCCGCAAGAGGAACAAGAGCTCAACCACTGCACCAACACTTTGTTGGGTACAAGCTTCGATTTTGTCCTAACATACGGCGAAGTACTATTTTCCTGGAGACTTTCCATCATCTATCAGTGAGTTAACACAGTGTTGCCGCATTGTGTTCTTTCTTCATTAAACACGTGCACTGATCTACAAACAATGATCACATTTGCATCACTTGTGTATTTGTTCTTCATTTCTCATTAATTTTTAAAAAAATTACAAAAAAAGACCTTTGCATTCAAAATTTATATTAAAAATTAAGTGTTCTTTTTTAAGATTTCGCACATGACCCGAAATTTTTTGCCATGCCCCTAAACGGAATGCACAGTTGAGTAGAACTGCAATTTACGACATAATGCAGTTGATGAAGAGAAGGCCTTGAAACAACTAAGGAGTGGAGGACACTGGTATTCTGTGCAAGATCAGTACGCACCTAGTTTATATCTAGGTTTCTTTAACTTTGCAGTTAGATTTTTATTTAGATTTCTGTTGTAGAATTATAAGTAATCTATAGTTCTTTAACTCTTATTTGTTAAACGATTTTGTACTCTCTGCTATGATTCTTTAGTAGTATATGTGACTATTGCTATGCTCGATTTTGCTTTGTTCGATAGATTAGTTTTTGGTTCAAGCAATTTTTAGTTGTTTGATTTGAATCTTTTAGAGAAGGAAATAAATTTGAATGTTATCATAGTGTTGGTGTTGTGTGGGATTGCCCTCTTACGACTCGGAGAAAGAGATCGAGGTCTGTATAGTTCTTTACTCTCCTGAACATACTAACCTAATTCTGTTTTTGGTGTTAGGTTATTGAGATCCCGAGTCATGTCAACAATAGAGGAAACACCAGGTAGAAATTGGTTTTCCGCGATTCCACATTTTGGCCAGTAATCGATACCCTGCTGTTTAATCTGCACCTAGTTGTCTGTAAGAACCACTCATTCAGGTCCGCGTACTTGCAGAATGGATAGAATGACATGAAATCATGTAAATTCTGATGTGAAAGACTGAGATACATACTTCTTGAAAGCTGTATAACTGGAGTTGCTGTGAGATACCAGACTATTGTTAAATGTGGTAGAATTGGTCTATAAAGGAAGGATAGTGGATGTTTTCTTGTTTTCAGAATCATCTACAGATATAAGATGTTAAATTGTAGGGGTTCTTTGTTTATGTGAACATAGTGAAGGTTATGAAATGGTAAAGTTGTATTTTATCACTTTTTATTGGCTAAAAGAAAGGTTGTTGCATGTCTTGGCTAAAATTATGAACTTCTAACAATTAGGGCATTCAGAGTGGGGAGTTGTGAAGATGAATTTGCACTGAACATAAGTTTGTATTTATATGAATTAGAACTTAAAAGAACAAAATTTTACTAGACAGCCTGCTGCAGGAATCAGTTGGATGTACTTATCAATGAATAATTCATATACATCAATCACCAGAAACTCTCTGAAGGTGAGCAACTAATAACTCAAATCTACAAATTTCAAAACACTAAGCAAATGCGACGGAGATAAATTGGAAGCAGAAAAACATAAGGAAGGAGGGAGAGGATTACTCTTAGGGTTCATGTTGGTACGAAAACTCTCTCAAGAAAACTTACGAAACGTTTTGAATATGGGGTGGGTTCCATGACTGAAATTGACATAGGGTCATATTTGAATGACTTGTATGCAAGTTCCACTTTCTTTTTGAGGTTGTATTCCTGAAGTATATCAATTATGCCAAGATACAGAACCACGTCGTAAACCTCAAAAAGTTCAGCTTCAGATGCGTCTCCACCATCACGCTGAAGCTTATGATTTGCCTGAGCTGGCATGTTTACTCCTAATTGGACTCGTAACCTGAAGATTTTGCAGCAATAGAAATCTGATAAGATAGAGTTTCAACAATAAATTTACTAACTATATTATTTATTGTCCTTTCAGAACTATGCTTTAAAATCAATTTTAAAACTCAGCAAGGTCAAATGGAAAATGGCAAAAATGCTGAATAGAATTAAATTAAAGGAAGTGTATTTTTTCATGTCCTTCCTCCAACAATACAACATATGCTGCACTAGTCCTGCACTAATAGCATTTGGACTATAGCTATTCCAGAAAGAACATGTTTAATGGAAAAGAATGTTTTTAATATGATGGTTCATAAAACTCGCTTCAGCATAGTATTCTATACCGGCACAAAGATGTATATCCTTCAAAGGAAGCAGACATTGTTTTCTAACCACGTAGGCAGACTTGTATATAACAGGCTAATATATTCGGTTCATTGAACAAAATAAATTGAAGTTGAGAAAGTAGCTTAGTCAAACCAAGTATCCTAGCTAAAACTGTCGATACACTTAGAAATCATGTTCTTTATTCTTATGATTATTTCTTTAATCATCTACAGCCATTTCCAAGTCTGTAACTTGCCCTGTATCAGCTGCATCGGCAAGGTTCACTTCAGCAGCTAATAAACATTACGGTTTAATTGAAAAGCATAATTACTTCAAATTTCTATATAAAGGCATTATTGACACTGAAAATTAATTATATGAGTTGGCGTTATATTTTCACACCAGATTTCACTGCAAAAATATATAATACTTAAAAGAATAGGAATCTTTGCGCAAGTGATAAATGAAACAAGTAGAATACCTTGCAGTGCCAGGCAGAAGAAGGTCCACCTCCTTCTCACCCACAGAAAATGCTTTCAAAGTATTTCCTCTAATGTGAGGACCTGGTGCAGTGCTGACAAAGTTGGGTTCATGGGTCACAAGTAGAAGCCCCTTTGGAGGAATCAACATTTCATCTTGAGAGATAGCACCTGGAAGAAGTCGACAGCAAAGAATCATCATATAGGTGAGGAAAAAGAAGGGTAACTAAGTCCTAACCTGTAATTTTTGAAGTCGATCTATTACATTTTCAATGCAATTAGTCACAATATACATCCTTGAAAAAAATACGTACCTTCCGAGCAACTTTTAAAATTATTAAAATTAGTAATCAATAAATGATTGCTACTATAGAGACTGGAAGAGCAAACAGAAACTAAATAATAAATGAACTGCTCCAAAATCACAGCCCTTGATCTGCATCAAGCGGTTCTGAATCCAGTTGGTTTTAAGAAGCACATAACGTTCCTAGTATATGTAGAGTAGGCAGAACAACTTTTGCAACATAACATGCATAAGCCAATTATCTGGCTATAATCTACAAACCTTGTCTAGATATTATAAGCTATCTACTATATAAATACATAAACCTGTCTATTTATAACGCTCAGGCATGTTTCAAATTGTGTTAAGTTTTTAATCAAAACCAACATCAAAGTCAGCTAAAAACAATCAGATTGTTTCTTTAGCATGTGGCCAGACAAGGCAGTCAAAATACTAAATGGCGTTCATAACAGGAATTTTGTTTTTGCTGAATCATAGCAGATCATTTACAATCAAGTTAATAACATGCTTGCTTCTTTAAAATTATTAGATTATAAATGAAGATATTTGTGGAAAAAGAATTAAGAAAGTTTGGAAACTAGGTAAGAGTCATAAAAAGTATATGCTAGTATTCTTAGAGAAAAACGAGCAGAACTAGAAGTGGTTAATATACAAGATTTACCATCACTAGCAAATGTGTGCTCTGGCTGGTGCATAGACTCGGCAGTTTCCAGGAAGGCTTTCAGATGTTCTGGAGCTCGGAAATGTAACCCCAGTAGAAGGCTATAATCTATTATTTGCTGAGACTCCAGGAACCTACAATCATGAGTGATCTGTCTGCACAAGAACATAAGAGCAGAAAGGTTATGCTGTTACCTTGAACCTGGATATTAAATTGGAGTGACAGTATACACAGGAAGGAAATATACAGCGTGCCATAAAAACACTTGCTAGATTGAGTATTTATCTTGCAAATGTCTTTTTATAAAGCCAAATATATCCATAAGTAGTACATAAGAAGAAGAGTGTGCATGTCATGTATTTTCTTAAGCTTTCATTTGAAATACTGATATATATAATTAGTACAATGTTAATGGTGTAACTCTAACCTTCCTTACATCCCCTTGACCATAAACATCATAATTGTCATGTACAAATGTCAATTTTAACAACTTAACAAAGTTCCGGTTGAGAACAAAAATGGTTGTTTTTAGGTGATCAATAACAAACCGTTGCTAGGCAAGCCACATGTCCTTTCCCCCATTTAAAAAAATAGATAAATAGACATAGATGTAGATATGCAAATGTGATGCTACCTACAGTTGTTCTGATCAATTTGAAATGTTACAGACTTTCAAGTTATTCAGCTTGAAAATTGAGAAGGAAATCAAGGTCACACAGAAAACCATTCATCGCAATATTAGTGGGTTTCGGTTGGGTATAAGATTAGAATGAACTCTGACTTCTCTTCTGAACAACTTTTTTTTTTTCTCAGCGAAGTCGAATGACCCATTTATTTAAATTGCAGGTAGTTGGATGTCTGGCACAAGGCGCAGAGCACTTTTGAGTTTAACACCACATGCCTACAAATCATATCAAAACAACCTTGCTACATAATATATAAAAAATGTCATCCAGATAATATACTAAGCAAAACCTGATACAGCATGTATAGACTACAGTAATCATAATTAAAGGATAGTAAACAGAAAACAAACTTTCCCTACAGAACATACAAACAAATAAATTTATTCCTTTTTTTTTTCAATTTTATCTCTAGTTTAGATAATGTCCTCAACTAAATTTGCGGTACCTAGAGGATTGAAAATAAGATACTTACTCTAAAAGTGACTCGCGCAACAACTTGTCCATGTGGAATACGTAGGGCAAATCGAGGTCTTTGAATGTGGTGTTTTCTTTAATATCTTCTTTATTTGTAACTCTTCCTTGATATGAACCCTTTAGGTCATACCGACGATGTATTCGCAATTCAGTGCAGAACATATTCCCCATCACAACAAAGCGTATCTAACAAAAAAGATGAATAAACCATCAGCGACCACTTGTAACCTTTAAGGGCCAAATTGTACTTATTGACAGGACAGAAAATATTCAATCCCTTATCTTTTTATTTGGCAAGGTCAGCATGAAGACATTTAAACACTCGTCTACATGAGTCTTTACACCCCCTCGACCTCTTGCTGAAGGGGGGAGGGGGGTCAGTTCACTCGGCTACAATGCTAGGAAAATCCCTCACTTATATTCTAGTAAGTACTCTTTCTTTTCTTTCGTAATGAGAGGAAAAAGGCATTAATGTTTACATGTTTTTATGATTATTTTATATTAGAACTATTAGACCAATATTTTTTCAAGGTTAGTCGCAAATCACTCTTGGCTCTATGTAGGCCTCAAACAAGGACAAAAGAACCAATACCAGATACCTTTCTTCCGGCCTTCCATGCTATCTGGTGGACTCCAAAAAACTTCGTTAGAAGGGTGTTTTCATGCGCTTTTACATTATCATAGTAGCTGGGTAGCATTTTGAGCAAAACCTGAAATAATTGTTAAATGGCTGATTAAGAGCAGTCTGGAAGAATAAAATATTGTTTAAGATCATATAATTGGAATAAGACCGACACAAATGCTATGTAAAACAATATACTATGTTAGTAACTCAGAATTCTTATCAGCAAAGGATAGATGTTGGAATATTTCATCTTAATATGATTTCCTTGACAAGTTGTCAGCGCAGCTGCACTATCTGCCTTGTATGCATTACAGCTTGTAAATATCAACCTTAATGTGTGGTTCAGCAAGTACAACATTCAAGATCACTAGAAGAACTGACAATGTACAATATTACACTCCAGTATGCATTTTACGCCAGGGAATAAAGCAACTATTATCATGATGGTTCAGCACATACAACATATAATGATAGGCAACAAGTTGGCAACTATCAGTTACTGTACTTTAATAAGACAGATCAGTCTAGCTCCGGTTCAATGCTTGGTCATTTTTAAACCTACAGTATGATATCCCATGAAGAAGTTCTATAAATTTCGAATTCCCCAAGATGCACTTTAAAGTGTTTTATGAAGTTTGAGGCTGTCAATTGGAAGTAAAGCAATGACAACAGTCTTTCTACTCTGGATGGTAACACAACCAACTTTTACAAATAATAATAAAAAAAAAAGATCTGAGACTATGCTTATCATATTAAAAGGACATCCTGGAAACACAACTGTTCTGACCAAAATACACACTTAACATGCACTGCGGTATTGACCACTATAGTACTCTCTACAAAATACCCACTTAACATCGCAATGCAGTATTTTCGTATAAGAAAACCATCGCAATTTGGTATTTTTAACAGCAGAGTTTCCAAAACAGTATACTTTGGTCTTCCACGTGCTAGAATCTCAAAAGCTCCTCGTGCCATACATGGCTTTGCTATAGAATAAGTTGCTACAACTATGTTTCATAACGTCGAAAAGCTAAAAGATCATTACTCTTTTGCCTTTTATCTTCTCATGTCTTTAGTGGATAGTTATAAGAAGAAGCATACACAAATACCTTTTCAAAGAAATGAACCTCTCACGATCCAAGAGTCAACATAACCAAATTAAACATACCCAGTATACCCCGCTTTTAAAGCAGGGTCCAGGAGGGTAATATGTACGCAAGCCTTACCAATCTACTCTAAAATAGTCGAGAGGCTGTTCCCGCACAACTCCACAGCTTTAAAATCTAAGAGTTCATGTATCCTATTATTATGGATAAGTACATTCACCTAAAATGCACCCTGTATCGTGATAGCAAACCCCCAACAAAATATTCTATAAATCTGGCAGTTGCTGGTGATTATCATATTCAGCTGTTTTAAATCAAAACTAAAAAGATGCTAAGTTTAAATAAACATCATTTAAGGGAAGAAATACGAGTTTGATCAGCTGAAAACTTGAATGCATAGACTACGAGTAGAAATGACATGATAATTACCAGTCTAATAGTGTATATAATGAAAGCACCATTCAAAAATGATATAATGAGTATTTTTGTTAAGTTCACACCTTCAGCTCAGATCTTTTCAAGGTTTTAATAACAAATCTATCATCGTGTGAAAGGTAAAAGAGGCTGCCACTTTTCCCTGCTGAAGAAAACTCTGTTAGGCCATCATCGCCACAGATTGACATCATGTAGTCAGCAGAATCTAGCTTGAACATCTCCCTCAAATTCCTGAGTATTAGGATGACCATGCATATGAAATTATTTGATTATGTTGCAGTACAAAATACACACAAACTAATGACAATTATAATATGTACAGGGGAGGGAGGGGGGGGGGGGGGGGGGGG
>PHNY01223040.1:18276-31477 GCA_003724115.2 Anethum foeniculum
GTAAAATATAGGAACAAGGTGTAGGTGCAGTCAATACATACCGGAATACCATAGGATAGTAATCCGTCCAGTAAAAATCTAAGGAGCAGTGTGGAGGAGTTTTTTGGGTGCCCCTTGTAGGAAAATACATTTGTATTCTAGCCTGTGCTCCATAATCAGATGATCGTACTTCACGCATAGGCAATGGTGAAATTTTCCCCACAGTGTACCTGTGACCTCCATATGAGTTGATCAAAGGTTAATTTTAGACATGTGAAGTTGACACATATATATACAATGATACAATGATGGAAATTTGGGCCAGCAACCCAAGTTAAACAAAAAACATTAACGAGGGCATAGATAAAATTGGCCCCTGTGACACTACAGATAAAATTGGCCCCTGTGACACTACAGATAAAATTGGCCCCTGTGACAGTACTATATTACGGATAGGTTAAGTAATTGATTGCTGGCCATTATGTGAAGTTATTACATGATTCGAGGCAGCTTATATAAAGTATTACAGTCCATATTGCACTACTTTTTTCCAGTTAATATTGTCTGCTTAATACGTAAAGATCCCACATTATATGTGACAAAGGAACTGAGGGGTAGCAACAATAGTATGAAGAACATTCAGTTTAAATTAGTTTACCTGATGCCAAGTTGCAGATTAAGCATCAGATAATAACTTTTAAGGCCTGCATATGTGCTCACAAGAGACTTCTTTCTCGCTTCTTTTGCCTTACCCCGTTGTTTAATGCTGTTAGAGCGACCTGTATAGTTTATAATCCTTTCTTTGATCAAGACCCCTTGCATGTATTCTCTTTCATAAACTTGAGAACCACTATGCTGCACCTCTTTTTGGACTTCTTCTAAAATACCATCTGTAACAGAATGACTGGGGTTCTGATTCCCCTTCAACACTACACTCTTATGTGGTCTACGAGTTATACCCTTAGAAAATCCATTGAGTGCGATTATAGAAACACTGCGCTTAACACTAGGTTTTATAACCTTGGATTCTGATATCGTTGATGAGCTAAGAGGGACAATACCCTCCACATTTTCACCGAGTAATTCGGAGTTATTCCACTTTGCTAGAGACGGACGATTACTTCCTTCCGGATAGAATTTACCCCATCCATCCTTTATGCCTTTTGTCCATATCCCATAATAATAACTTCCATCTTCAAACCTATAAAATCCTGACCCGTGTCTTGCCCCATTTAACCAGAAGCCATCAAAGAGATCACCAGTCAACCACTTCATAACACCTCTACCACACATATTCCCAGCTTTCCAAGTACCAATATAAATGTTACCATTACTCCAAACATACTTACCGCTGCCTTCCTGCTTTCCTTCTTTCCATGTACCTTCGTAAACATCTGAGTTTTGGTACTGCTTTTCTCCAAATCCATGCTGAATGTTTAACTTCCAGGAGCCTCTGTATACAGACCCATCCGAACTAGTTAAAATTCCAAAACCATGTAGGTAACCCCCTGAAAAGTCGCCCTCATATGATGCGCCTGATGGCCAAAGAACCTTTCCTTTCCCAGTCATTTTTCCTTCCTCCCAATCACCCTCGTAAATTTTTCCATCTGACCAGGTGTATTTACCCTTTCCCTCAGGGAGGGTCCCTTTATAATTACCATAGTACACATCTCCATTTGAGAATATGTTCTCGCTACTCCTGAAAGAGTGAAAGGAAGAAGAAACGCAAACATTAAAAAACACTGAAATTCATGAAGTCATTAAACGTGCAAGATTCAACACAAGATTGTCGAACAAAAAAAGTTAAATTGGAAAGGGCAGGATACCTTCCACTGCTCTCCATTATGATGAATGACAAAGCAATCTACCACATCAACATGACATTATTCCATCGCTTTCAAAAACTTGTGCGAGACGAGATGACAAGACCTTAAAGTGAAATTGTCTTGATGTCCACTATCTTGATCTGAAAAAATCAAAAAAGATACCACTGATTCCAAACTAACACAAATGGAAAATGTCTTTCTTCTAATAATACCCTAAACTTCTAAATTCTGGCTTTCAATACACAATGACAAATAACTTGCAGACTCCGAAATATGGTTCCTATTCATAGTAGCATAAAATATTCTCCAGATTTCAGAATAAGTCAGTCAATTATATATGCTTCAACTCCACACATTCCCTCATAAGTGTTAAAAAACTTAGTTTTAAAAAAATTCGAAACCAAGCATCTGTAGAAACAAATTGGATTTCAATTCTAAGCATTCGGAACTGTAGTAGCATGCTAAGCAGACAATTGTCTTTGCCATAAGTACCTAAACAGAGAAATGTGAAAAAACACATTGTGCCCTCAAAAACCAAACTACAACCAACTGCGTGTATCTGCACACACACATATTCTGTCTTTGTATAAATAAACAAAATCCAACCTATAAATAGTGGCGGAACCAGAATTTCAAAACATCCGCAGATAAAAATAATTATCGCTAATTTCTCCGTATTCTTAAAACAAATAAACAAAATGGCGGAACCAGAATTTCAAAACAGCCGCAGATAAAAAGAATTATCGCTAATTTCTCCGTATTCATAAAATTTTCAAGCTAAACACAAGAATCAAGTATCAAACTCATCGAAAAACACAAACTAGCTAACTAGATCATTATCATATAATGTAACAACTTATTGGCACAAAGAGCAAAATCTTACATGTGAGTTTAGCAGTTATCCTAAAAGACAAGAATTGACAGTCCTTCCATGTATAAATGAATGATAAAATTTGTGTTTATGTGTTTGTAAATATAGAGAGAAATGAATAAGAAACAGGGTATGGTTGCTGGTTCATGAAGCTGTTGTGTCTTGATATATTTGGAATGGAAGAAAGATGGATAAAGTAATAACATGGGTACTGTGTTCCAGTAATGACATTGATACGACTACTGTATCTGTTAAATTTATTCACTGTTTGAAAGATTGATTGTACTTGGGCTGGCCAACTGTTTTGTTGCAATAATTACCCAGAGGTTCTAAATAAATGTAAAAAAGGTGCTCCGTGTCCTAAAAATATATATTTTAAAATTAAAATTAATAAAAAAATAAAAAATTAAAATAAGTTGAGAAAAAATACGTAGTTATCGATATTTAACTTATTAACTTATATAAATTGTAAATTTCACATTATAAGTTGGGTCGACAAATAATTATCAATAAGCTGCTGTAGTCTTATAAGTCATAACCCGACTTGTAAGTATGTGCCAAACATGTCTAAATAAAATGAGAAGTTAACAATGGCAGAGATATAGTTTCCTGTCATACTTGGCAAACCATCAGTTTTTAATGAATAGAAAAAATTTTAGAAAAATATTTTATATATTGACAGAATTATGTGAACCTTTATATTTACATAAATTTTCAGTATTTATTTTATCCACTAACAAAATAATAAATGAAAGATTATAACCATCACATATCGAGGATGTTGTCCCTTTAATTATAATTCTAATTTTTTTTAAATTAATTTGCGACCCAACTACCCCATTGAAGATATTTGTAAACGGAGAGAAACTTTCCATTATATGTGTATAATAGAATTTTTAACATGTATATATTGACGTTATAATTTATACATACAGCTGAAACTTTCCGTAATTATAATGGTAGGCTACAACAAACGCATGCTCGTTAACATTTCCCTCCCTAAGTACACTAGCAACAACTAAATGTAATACTCGCTCTGTTTATTAATATTTGACGTTTTGACTTTTGGCACATATGTTTAATTGTTTTGACCGGCTAGCTAGAAATATTATTTTTAAATTTTTTTTTCTAAATTAAAATTTTGATTGTATTTTTAATTCAAAAAAAAAAAAATTAAAAAATAATAATTCTAGCTATCCGGTCAAAACACCTAAAAATGTGTGTAAAAAGTCGAACCGTCGAATATTAAAAAGCAGATGAAGTCCATTTTACTTTCTTATGTGCTTCAAGAAAATATCTGATAGTTAAAATTCTATAAAAAATGAATGTCCATGAAAATGATGCTTACCTGCACCTGCACCTGCACCTCGATTAGAATTAGCATAGTGTTTCATTGTTGTAAACCAATACTTAAATTCCTATATATATATCTGAAATCAAATCTAAAACCTCGAAATTATAAACCTCTAAAATCCGGATACATGTGATTTTGTTTGAGCATAATTGAAAAAGAAAAGAGGGACACATGTAGGACATGCAAGCTGTGTGTCCTGTCAAGTGTGTGAGACCTTCGTTTCGTATTGTCTTTCTCGCGCGCATATGTCTCTGGCGTACTTTTTCAATAATAACCCTCTTCTTGTATCACATTTTCTTGACCGGGCTTTTAAACTTTTATAACATGTTTTTATGCTTTTAAATATTTTTTTTAATTTGGTTGATTAATTTGCAATCAATTTTTTACAAGATAATCTGTTGAATTTATTTATAAACTCCGATTATCTCTATAAATTCTCTTTTTATCGATGTAGATGCATTTTAATCAAAATTATATCCTTATAATATAATATGCATAAGAGGGATCTTATCCAAATATTTGGTTCCTGTACCAATGTAATAAGGACCGTTAGATCTTGAATTAAATAAATGGTAACCGTTGGATCTAAAATAAGGAAATATTCTAAACCAAAACTAATTAGATCTTCTAAATTGAATAGGTTAGTTAAGTATGTATCCTAAATTGAATAGATTATCTAATATAAAATTCGTAACTATTTTTCCTTTTCAATTTCTAGGAAATTATAAATAAATAACTTTTTAAAACATCATTGAATCAAACGAAACCCGAATTTTTTTTTATGTTCGACTCTCTCTACTAACATATTTAAATATTATTTATAACTTCAAAATTTTATTAATAACATATTTAATATCTAATATTCATAATGGATTTTTCAACTTTCAATGATAAATTAATATATAATATTTATATTAGTAGATTTAATTACACTATATAAAATTTAATATTTATTTATTAGTTTCAAATATATTAACAAACACTNGACTAATCACGCAAATAATTACGTTTAATGTATGAAGTTTTGATGAAGGCGAAAAGAAATTCTTAACCGTGTCTTAATCTATTATTTAATATTATGTTCTCAGCTAAAATATCGATATTCATTTGATTCTTTTATATAGTTCGTGTTTTTACGATTTCTGTGAAATATTACAATGTTCTAAATTTTTAAATATATTATTATAATTATCAAAAAAATACACGAATAAAAGAATCGTGCAACTCGTGCATTGCACGGGCAATAAGCTAGTACAAATGATATACACAAGTTAATAAATAACTAATAAAATAAGATCAATAGAGTAATATTATTAAGATAGAATATTCGATTTCTGTTCTAATTAAAATTTCTGATAAATGCCTAATATTTAATGAGTAAATTATAGAATAATGATTATACTTTACATCAAATTTCAAAAAAAATTGTCAAATTTTCAAATTCGTATTAATTTTCATATTTTAAAAAAAAAAATGATCCCCGCTAAATTTTGCTTCAATGAATAGTCTTATTTTGTTCCCACCTTTTTAAAAAATGACTCTTTTTCATGTTTACAAATTGACGAGATCCATTATTTTATAAGGTTGTTCATCATTTCATGAACTTGAAAATTTAATAACTTTTTAAAAATTGGATATAAAATACTGTCATCACTTTCCAATTTCTCTACTTTTATTAATCGCAAAATTCAGGATATCAACCATTAGATCAAATATAAAATTAGATATAAACATTTATTCTGAATGACATGACGTAGGTAATGTAATAATATGATATATTTTGTGATAATATGAAATATTTTAATTTGTTATGACAGAGGGGTTCAATTTTTATTTAATATTATTACAATGAATCAAAATTTATCACCTAATGTTGAAAAAATAATTTGGAACCAATTTTATACCCTAATATTTTACTTCTATGACAATCTTTGTATCAAATCAGCATGAAACGGTACAAGTATAACAAACTAAGACCCAGTTTTGCAAATCTTATAAGTAACTTATTTTTAGAAAAAGTACGTGTATATGTACTTTTTCTGAAAATAAGTAACTTAATTTTTAAAAGTAAAATAAGATTTCATTTTCAATTCTTATAATAAATATTTATATTTGAAAAAAAAATTAAAAATACGAAATTTTTTAAAAAAAAATAAATTACTTATAAACAATAAGTTATTTAGCAAATATAGCAGAGCAGATGCATGATCAGAGCCGGCCCCTGAGGCCAAGCCCTTTATACTCTTGAATGGGGCACCAAAAAAATCAAATTTTTACGGACACATTTTTTTATATACATATAAGGAGCTACATAAAATTTTAAAAATATTTGGGAAAAAAAAAATTTGGGACACATATTTAATTTAAAAGAGCACCAAATATTAAAATAAATTAACCCTAAAAAGTAATATAATTTTTATGTGTAACTTAGACTACTCTATTCTTCTCTTTTGTCTCTTTGTAGTTTCGTCTGCCGCCTACAAATTCACAAACCCAAATACCCAATCTAAATTTCAGTTTTTAATCATTGATTAAAGATGAAGAAACATCGATTCGGAGCTCAAGGAAGAAAAATAGTCAACAAAGGGCTGAGTTTTTAGAAGATTACAAAAAAGGGGTGGACTTTTTAGGTTTGTGAAATCAACAAAACTAATGAAGAAGAAGCTAATGGTAGTGAGAATCACAGTACTGATATGGTGACCGTAAGAATGATGAAACTATGATTGCTGTTGAGAACCCAATTATTTTAACTTTATTTTTTATATTTTTAGATATTTTGCTTATGGGGCATAAATTTTTTTTTAGCTTGGGACTTGAAATATGTCACCCTGACCTTCTACTTACGGAAAGGAGAAACTTGTAAGAAGTCTATTTCTGCTACTGAGTTGGTGCATGAGTGCATCTGCATTCTGCACCTTGCTAATTGGTATGTAGTACAAAGAATTTAATGAATCTTAAAGAAGAGTAGTTGCAGAGTAGGTATTTTTAAAGTAGGTTTGTAACGTAATCAAAATCTGCTATTATTACTTGAATTAAAGGGAATTATAGCAATCAATCAATAAAACGTACCAAGTAAATCTCTATTAACAGAATATTCAAGTATTGCAAATAATGAAGAGGATCTTACCGTGACCTTAGCTTGAGCTCCAGGAGAAGCTAGCAAATTTACTATCCTTTCATACACCTCCGATTAAAAATTTATCTTTATAGATATATATACAGAGAGAAACAAGATGGTGTAAATGGTGTGTGTTTGCTGCTTGATGAAGTTGTCTCTTTGACATATATATGTAAATATATCAAAAAGAACGGTTATATGAATGCAGAAGTCATATCACTCTATCTTTAACTCTTTTAAATCCTTTGATGCTAAATCTTTTACACAAATTTTTTTTGCACATACTAATTATTTGTCAACAATCACATGTCACATGACATGGACTGTTGTAAACAAGTCACAGCATTTGCTATGTACTGTATTTGTATAATCCAATGATGACAATGGAATCCTGTATGCATTTAATTTTTTCACTATTTTTGAAATTTGTTTTATCTTGACTTAACACGCATATCTTAGTTGGTCTCATTTTGTGGTGGGATCTCATTTTATCTCTTTCAATTTCATTTTGTTCAAGTTCTTTTAATAAAATAATATTATTGTGTTGTCTTTCCATGAAAAAATTTGAAACTTCACAAAAAATCCAATTATTTCCAAAAACCTGTCTAATGTTTTTAATTTTGAATAAAAATCTTTCTTAATATTAAATATAAAATGTACATATCAATAAATAAGTATGGTTGGATTTGGCGTATACCATAGAAGAATAGTATATAACATGTAGGACATGCAAGTTGTTACCTCTCAGTCCTTCTGTTGTCTATCTCGCATGTGTTATTGTCGTGCTATCATTTTCATGTATGGCCAACTTAGCCTGAAATGGGCCACATGAATATAATGTTAAAATAAAAATAAGTTTGAGTTATTAAATAAATTATTACTAAAATTATAGAAATCACAAGTAGTGTTTATTATATATTGAAATTTGATTAGTTTCTATTAGTGATAAACATAAAATCTTTGATAATATTTTGACATTCATCTTTTATTTTTATCTTTTTATATTGGACCTATTTGGTTAACGGACAATATTTCTTATACATTGAAAAGAAAGAAAATAATTTAGCACTTTTCCTGAATAACACCATTTTGGAGACCAATCTAGAGGACTACGATTTAAAGTTTATAGACTATGAGTGAACATTAAAGTTGTCCCAATAGGGTGGACCAACAACAACAAGTAGGAAAAGGGCAATTTGAGTTTAGAAAGGTTGGGACCTTAAAAAGTAATTTTGAGTTTTAAAAATAATGATTTATTTTTTTAAAGATTTTAAAGAATTTTGATCAAATTGATATTATCATAAAATATAAATTTTAATTTCAAATTTAAAAATTGTTAAAAACAATTGAACAACTAATTTAATATTTCCTCTATTTTATAATATTTTACGTTTAACTTTTTACACACATATTTAGAAGGTTTTTAAAATTTTAATTTTAAATAAAAACAACAATTTAATACTCTAGACAAAAAAATTACAAAATTTAAAATTCCTAAACTATTTGTCAAAAAGTCAAATATTAAAAATAAGATTACTTTCTCGTGATAAGTGGAGTAAAAAATCATTTAGAATTTAGAAATGGCTGGAACCTTATTAAGTTATTATACTATTGACTTGAATAAGATTCTGAAATTTATAAATGATATTTTCAACGACAAATTAACAACCCACACTATATTATTAACATAATGTGAATACAATATATGTCAGATGCACGCATGTACAATGCAAAGTCAATCAGTAAGATCGTGGTACCAGAAATCGTAAAAGTCTGAATTGAATTTAAGAGCAGAGCCCGTATTTGAGAATTAGAGTTTTGAGGAAAAAAATTTAGCCGATTGAATTAAATTAAAGATTTGATTATACAAATATTTTAATATTGATATTTAGTAGCTAGCAGACTAAAATTGATTTTGTTTAAATTATCAATTTAGGAAAAAATTTACTTTTAAAAGTTTTTCGATGAAAGAGTTAATATATGTCTAGTTAAATTATAGACAGGTATTTATCAAACGGTTTTATTCAAATAACTAAATTCAATCCATTTATGAAGCAGCTAAGTTCGCTAGTATATTAAACCAATAAATAAGGTCTAAATATTTAATATTTAAATAATTGTAATTTTCTATAATATTTTAAACCTAAAATTTTGGAACTTTAATAATTTGACAGGAAATTGGATACTTTTGAATCGTCAATTCGTCACCATTCAGGGCTTTGGTATTATTACATGGAAATTAATGTCGACTAGGTTTTAAAAATAACCAAAAAATTAAGTGCAGGTATATGCACAAGCACAATACATGTGTATCAGGCGGGCAAGCAAGCGAGTCAGGCCTTTAAGGACGAAACCAAATCAATTAAAACAAAATCAAAGCTGTAAAGCATAAAGGCTGAGTCCCTATCAAGATGATGCGTTTGTACGTAAATCAAGGGTAATCTGCATGCAAAATTATTCTTAAACTTGTAATAAACGGAATAATCAATGTGTTAAACTCGCCTACAGATGTAAGAAGAATCTTGCAGCATTTTGTAACTCTTGTGTAAAATGACTCACGGCAATCTCTCTCCCCCTCTGCTTCTCTCCCTCCCCAGGATTTGTGTAAATGAGTCGAAGTGAGCTGCTCGAGCTCGGCTCCTAAAATATTCGAATTCGGTTCGATAATATTGAGCTGATTTCGAACTCGAACTATTGAAATTTTTTATGGAGCCGAGCTCAAACTTCAAATTGCTCTACTCGTAAAGTTCGTGAACCTTATTGAGCCTTATTATTTTAAACATTTTTATTTAAATATATTTGTATATAAATATTCAACATTTTATTTATATTATATATATTTAATCGAATCGAATTTGAGCCAAACTGACCATATTTCAATTCTTTTCAATATCTAGTGAAATCGGTTTGAAATTCATGCCTATCAAACTTTTTATTAGCCGAGTTTCGAGCTTAAAATTAGACGATCAGTCAAACTCGAACTCAAATTTTCAGGAAACTTTTTAATCAAGCTCGAGATTGAACTTTTTAATCAAGCTCAAACGAACCTAACAGTGTTCGGCTCGGCTCGGCTCGGCTACATCCTTATCCCTCCCTCTTCCCTTCATTATCTATATTTTTTCAGTATGCATTAAAAAGTACTCTCTTTCTCTCTCATTTTCTATATTTTTTCCTCCAGATCTTCATAATTATTTTTACTTTTTTTAATTTTAGTTTTTGAATTGCTCCCCATTTTGGACACAAATACGTTAAGAATATGTTTCTGCATTATTAAGAGTTAATACTGTGCATGCATTAAATAAATTTACTGTTTATGAATGAAAAAACACATGTAGGACTAGGACGTGCAAGTTGTGATCTCCACATCGTTGTTTTTGTCTTTGTCGCATGCCGGATCACTGTGCATTCCTTTTCGCAGGGTAGCTGCCTATAGCTGACTGAAACCTAACCTAAGATTATTTAATAATTTCTATGAAATACTCTCTACGTTTCAACATAATTGTCAATTTTTAAAAAATCACACATATTAAGAGAAACGAACGTTGATAAAAAAATAAATTGTACTAATTACATCAAATGAATATAATATACGAAATATGGTTGATTTCGGAAATATAAATTAGAAATATGTGAAGTGGAGTTGATCTTGAAAATAGTAAATTTATATTAAAAGTTGAAATGGACAACAAATTTGAAACAATTTTTTTTTCTAAAATGAACATATATTGTGAAACGGAGGGAGTAACTATATTACGTTTTTGATTTACGACAAATAAGTAAAATAATGATTATAAAATAGCATGAACTCATTGTCCGATTTATCCACAAGACATCAAATGAAATTTTATTTCCCTTTTAGAAAGGATAAATATGAAAGTAGTCCCCGTTTCATTCAAATGTATTAAATTAATTATTTATTTAAAACGTGATTCAACTTTTCTAGTTGGAAAACTTGTATCGAATTAGTTATTCAAAAGTTAAAATTTGTATCACTTTAGTCATTATCAGATGATCTTCTTGATACAAATTTTCAAATTAGTGATTAAGTTTGAGTCATTTCTGAATGAATGATTCATTTGATATATTTGGATGAAACGAGTAACGATTTTGATATTTATCCCCTGTTTAAATTAAAGAAATAAAGCGAGACAATTCGAACGGAAAACTTTCTCTAACCGAATTCTGATATCATATTAAATGTTTAGTAAAAATGTTAAAATAAAATCCACACATAATTTTACACTCTTCAAAAATAATTAAACATTAAAGAAGTACTTTCAGTGTACTGGTGCAGGATACAGTCATACAGATCATGGTAGTAGGTTCGACCAAAATCTAGTGGATCCTAATGAGAGATAGAGAAAAAGTGTGCAATCTTTAAAAATAGAAAAAAAAAAAAAAAAAACTAATTGTTTGTGTCAACTGTCAAATGAATTGTCGACGGAGTATCAAATTATGATGATCTTTGTACCAAGCATAACACACTGTTTATGACTTTCCAGTTTCCATGTATTTCAAAAGTGCACGAAGAATTCACACAACAAAAAATATATTGTTCGCGATGTATAAATTTTCTTTAGGGGGGGTTCAAAAATAATAATTATTTTTATATAATTTTTACTATAAATATATACAAAAATAATAAAAGTAGGCACTTCCCTTTCAATTAAACTATATAAATAAAATAAAAAAGAATCTATTTGAAATAGTCCAATTACTTGTATATACTCCCTCCGTTCTACCCAATTCTTTACATTGGGGGACGGGGCTCGACACGCATTTTAATGCTCCTGTAAAGTATAGTTTCCTAAATTTTTATTCAGAAAAAAAAAATTAAAAATAAATTATGGAGCTATACTTTATAATAGCCTTAAAATGCGTGCCGAACATGAGAAAAAAACTGTAAAGAAATGAGTGGGACGGAGGTAGTATAATTTTAATCCTTAACTTTCTTAAAATTTCAAAGGGATAGATTTGTATTTTACACACACAAGAATAACAAAGCATGCAAAGCTGGAAAACAAAGAGAAGCTGACTTTGATTCAAATTTAATATATGAATTAGTTAAGTATAATTTTTATAAAAGTTATTGCCTCTGTCCCATTCAATTCTCAACGTTATTTTTTGGCACGCTTTTTAAGACTCCTTTAAAGTATAGTCTCATACCTTTTTTTAAAATTTATTTTTCTGAATAAAAATTAAATGTCTAAATTTTTATTCTAGAAAAAAAAATTAAAAAAGTTATGAAACTACACTTTATAGGAGTCTCGAAATACGTGCAAACAGTGTACGTAGACCACCTACTGGGACGGAGGGAGTATTTTTTACAAATTAGTTTTACACTTATATGAGATATTAATGGGTATTTTGATAACGTTACATTTATGTTGTGAATTCATTTTATATATATACTATACTGTTATATCAAAGACGAAATATTAATCTATATAAAAAAACAAAACATTAAAAATTTCGTTAATAATCTGGTCATTCACAATTTGATTTCAAATTAAATTGATCGTAATCATTAGATACAATTTTAAAGTTTATTATAAGAGCACGTAAAGTTCGAACCCCAACAAAAACATACTAAAATTATCATTTATAGTAATGATTAAAACAATTTTGCATATCACGAGAAATTATCATTTATACTGTGATTGATTGTTATGTTACTTTGAGATTGATTTCTATGATGTACCGAGAAATCTGTGAAGCCCGTTTCAAAACTGGATTGATGGCGGATATCACGAGAGCTTACTTTTCACAACGAAAGATTGTTCAACATATGGGGGCATCTGTAGCCCCAACCTCAGTTAGTGAAACTGTTGGATCTGAACAGTGGACTATCACTTATTTCTTATGTGCGAAGGTCGATTGTGAGGCCGTTGATTTCAGAAAAGTCGGTGTAATTTGGATTGCTTGGGAAATTTTTGTAATCAGTCTTAGTGTCAAGAATGTTTACATTCAGTTTGTTAAACGATCTGGAAACAATGCGGCTATTTTGTTTAGCTCGTTTTATTGTTTTTCCCCCAGGTTGTATTGTCAGTTAG
>PHNY01223045.1:5405-25181 GCA_003724115.2 Anethum foeniculum
AATATTATTTAAATTAATATTATATATTATAATTATAAAACCGTGCAGAGCACGGGCACTATTCTAGTCAAAATAATATTTGAAAGTAAAACATAATATTTGAAAGTAAAACATATAGCAGCCTACAGGGTGCGAGCCTTCGTAAGACCGATAGATTCGATTGCGGCCGAGTTTTCACCGATTTTGTTTACAAACCCTAGGCCTCTGCGCTCAAGCTCGGCAACAAACGCACCGTCTTTTTCTTCAATTCAAGCTTTACAATACTATGGGGAGACAAAAAGGAGATGCAGCTAGAAGTAAGGCACGCCCCTCTAGCAGCAGGTGCATTTAATTTTGGAATCAGTTGTTTTTTTTTTGTTTTTTTTGTTTTTTTAAGTTTATTTTTGTTTATGAGGTGAATTGATTTTTTGTAGTTTGGCTGCGTCACTTTTGCCTTCTGGTGGTGCATCTGTTGGATTTGGAGGCTATGTAGGTACCACGCGGCTCGATACTTCTGTGTCGAACCAGCAAGCCGCAGTTCCTGTGGTGGTATGTTATTCGTGTAGAAGTAATGTAATATCCGACTCGTCCATTTGAAATGTTTAAATTACTTATTGAGTGTTTTATCATTTGACTTACTTAGTATGAATTTTGACCTAGAAATTATTAGTCTCTCGATTAGAAAAAATGAACTCCAAATAGTACTTGGGGGTTGTTTAATATAAGTATAAATCGAATGATTAAATGCTAATTTATTAAGTGATTTTGAATGTTTTAGATTTTAGGTATTTGAATGATGTTGATTCAAGAATGTTGTTTAAAACAGCTTGATCAGACGAATTTAGATTTCAGTCCCCAAATAAGTAGAACGAAATTTTAGGCTTATTATGTTTTAGTGCCAACTGCAAACTAGCCATGGAGTGACATGATTTGATTGGGATTTCAGAGTCTTAAATTGCACATTTTTTTAGTCTCTTTAATACTAACCATGATTAAGACTGAGAAAAACAAGTTTAAATTACCATCAGAGGCATGTTTGACATTCACCCTGAGCTCCTTGACGCAAAGTGATTTCAAATAATAAAAGATACTCCCTCCGTCCCAATAGGTTCTTAACATTTGAAACAGAGTGTTCGGCACGCATTTTAAAGCTCTTATCTACCATAGTTCTATAACTTATTTTTAAAATTTTCTTTTTTCGAATAAAAGTTTAGACATTTAATTTTTATTCAGAAGAAAAACGTTTCTAATAAATTTATGCAACTATACTAGATAAAAGCCTTAAAATGCGTTCCGAACACTCCGTTTCAAATGTTAAGAATCAAGTGGGACGGAGGGAGTAACTTATAAGCATATATGAAAGCTTAGTGGACTTGCTCAAAAGGAAGTCAGAGGTCGCCCCCGCAATTTCTTTAATTTTATTTTTTGGGATCGATAAGCTTTTGCAGTGCAATAGCACTCACTAGAAAATCTTGAAGGAGTATTAGAAATCTCGTATTAATTCCAATTACTTCAAGGAAGGAGGTATATGCAAGGATAAAGATATAGACTTGAAGCATTTTAAGCTCAACCATTCAATTTAAGTGAGCCAAGGGATGCCCTTGAATAGTTGAGAGACTGTGATAGTTTTTCTTCAATTTTGGAGTGCCAGATGTAAAAGCAGTAAATGATTTTGGTCAACATGAATTCACGATTCCTGCTTTTAGCCCTCCAGCTGAAATTGCCTGAGTAATTACTTGGCAGCAGTTTAGGTATGCACCGAAGGCTAGATATGTAGCTAACAATAGTATACCTTAGTTAACAGAAACAAGCTGAAGATGTGAATTATTACTGTGATGATAATTAGAAGCTCAGAGGTTAAGCTATCGCGCAACTACGAAATTTACTGGTAAGAAATATCAGATAGACAAGTCTAAAGTCCAGTTATGAGTAAAACAGAGTTAAGGGACATAGATAGACTTGTTAAAGCTGGGAGTTTAGAGAAGGTTTTCAAGTTAATGTTTATGGAATATCAGTGCAATCCAACGGCCAAAAATTGGGTGTTTAGATCCAATACCAAATTAACATTCGTGTCATTTTCATGAAGTGAGGTCTCCTGAAATGCCGGAAATGCAGACGACCAGACTAAGCTACAGGATACTATGAAGGTAAAACTTTACCTTTAAATGTACCACAAGATCAGAGAAATAGTATTATGCTTCATTTTGAGAAACATTTCCGTCTCGGGCACTTCAGCACAACCCCAGAATCCTACTATAATTCATGATTGAGCAAGCAAAGATATTGGAGCAACTACTTATCATGAAATAAAAGGTGATCAACATGAGAAATGTTTAGAACTTTTGGGCTATAGGATATTCGGGGTTTTGATTGGAAGAACCATTTTTCTGCTGGATGCAATGGGCAGAAAAATAACTTTGCTTATATATCATAGTTAGGTGAAGTACTATACTAATATTTTTAATATACATGCTTCTAAGATATCATCTATACAAAACCTGATTTCTAAGAGAGATCTCCATTTCTGAAATTAGTTGGGCCAGTGTAGCAGTGCTGTGAAAGGTGTAAACTTAAGAGAGTGCTATAGTCTCTTCAAGGCACTACTAGTAAATCGCGAATAAACGCATTACCGTTTGTTTGCAAAAATTAAATCTAGTAAATATAATTCTAGTTTATAACCGTGTTTACTTGCAGAAACAAATACCTTGGTGTTTCATCTAGTTAACAGTATAAGAGTGTGTTTTAACGTAAGAAGTGGGCTTCTTGCCAATTCTAAACTTAAAAACAAGCTGCAGAATTTTGGCTCACAATGTTGTGGCTTAATGGTCGTAAGGATCTTGCTCGTGGGAAGTTATTATGTTGTCTTCTAAGAAATCTGGATGTGATATTTAGGCCCAATAATATACGATTACAATCAGCTGCAATTGGAGTTAAAAGTCTCATGGTACCACAGATTTTATAAGAGCAGAAGCAAATGATTGGTAGACTGTCATTAACTTTGCGTATTAGGATCAGGAGCCCCTAGATTCTACTATATGCATTCATGCCTTTAAGACAAGAGGTGTAAATAGTGTAAGCGATTAGTAACCAGTGCCGGAACGATGACAGAGCAGAATAAGAGAAACACATGCAAATTGCAGATGGATACACTTACCTTTTCCCAGAATCACATGGTACAGTACCTCTTACGCCATTGAGCATCAACTAATTTGGAAGGAAGGTCTGAGCCTTTTCCATCAACTTAGCCAGCACTTCTTCTCTTGATGATAAATAAAAAGATTAGAAATCAAAGCTGTGGTTTACAGACACCTTGTTACTTTTTGAGTCTCCATCTTTCATAATTATTGAATTACACATCAATCTTCCTAAACCCTACTTACTAGTGTGACATACGGTTTTGAATCTAGGGAAAACAAATAGTTTATTTCCTGCAAGACCATGAGTCCAGTAGGCCAACTGATGTGCACCTATGAAAAAGATGTATCGGCTGTTGTGAATGCTGAGAGAACATGGAACTCTCATTTTACTTGCAACATGCTAACATTATAACTGATACATATCATATTATTCATGGCCGAATGCAAGTTTACTTTTGCAAAAGACAAACTTTTTCAAATGATAGGATTTAGTTATACAATCTTTTTTAAAAGGTAAAGGACAGTAATACTCTCCAAATACTTCAATCAATTCATGGTTTGAAGCTACATATGTTAAGTTTAATATATTTAGCAATTGATTTTATAATAAATGACAGTGCATTTTGTTTCTTTCCGAAATGGACAGTGCAAATTTACATGTTACATTATTAAGTGTTTATATAGTCATATTGAATACTGTAGACAATTGACTTTGTAGGACGTTGACAGTGAAGTGGCTCAACACCTGAAGAGGCTTGCGAGGAAAGACCCTACAACTAAGGTAGTTTATGCAAAATTTTGGTGGACTTTTCTGTTCAAGTTGATTTCTATGATAAGCTAATGCCTTTTTACATACCATGAGTTTTTTCTTTTTTATTTGGCTTTGAATTAATTTTACATACCATGAGTTTTTTCTTTTTTGTTTGGCTTTGAATTAAAAGTAAAGTTGTATGAAGTAAAAAGTTATTTTGTATGAAAACGAGAACTTTGTGAAGTCGACATTATATGTAAACATATGCAAATTAATAGCATCCACCTAATGGGTCTGATTTGGATTATTTGCTACAAGTTTTCCCATCAAAGGAAGGCGGTATTTATTATGTAACATCCTCAAAGAGAAACTAGATTGTCCAATATGGGATGCAGGTAGTATTAAACATAATAGAAAGCCTTAACTATCTTAGGTATTAATACATGTCCTCATGAATTGGCTCTGACCTAATGTAGTAATTGCCAATGTAATGTAGTTACCTAATTTAGTTTTGATGTTATATAATCCACCAGTTTACTTTAGATATGCTCAATCTATCTTTGTATGCCAAAATAGTTCTATTAATATATAGTGGTCTTTTGGCTTATTTTGCAAAGTATAAAATGTGATGGACTGTAGATTCTGACATGTGTATTCTTTCTGTCACATTGTATCTTGAAATGTTAATTTCTTACATTTTCACCATGTGCCTCTATATTGAATTTAGTTAGCAGTCCAAGCCAATGATATGTGCAGTCTATGTGCCCATGTTTCACTGACTTGTGCTTTTAACTCTGACTTGCTTGCTTCCACAGCTTAAAGCATTATCATCACTTTCTAGGCTGATGCAGGAGAAATCTCCAGAAGAAGTATCACCGATTATTCCACAATGGGTATGATATACATAACTGCATGTGCTCCTCTGCGCAATTCGATCTCAATATTCCAGAATGTCTTATATCGACTTTATAAAAGTCAGATAATGGCATTTTAAATTTCAGAAACTGATATGACTTCCATTCTTTCTTATCAATGCAAGTGTTTGTTTAGAAAATGCAAGGTGGAAACTAAAAAGAATTATGATAACCAGAAGCTGAAATTAGTCTGGGGTTAGAATGTTTGTTGTGGGTTTAAATTATTTTTAGTTGGGGGGTTTGTTGGGATTACCTTATGAAAACAGATGTTTATCGGGATTTAGAAGTGTTTTCTTTCTACTTTTCCCCTTAAAATAGCATTCTGTTGTGATTGTATTGTTTAGAAAATGCAAGGTGGAAACTAAAAGAATTATGATAACCAGAAGCTGAAATTAGTTTGGGCTTAGAGTGTTTGTTGAGGGTTTAAATTATTCTTAGTTTGGGGGTTTGTTGGGATTACCTTACAAAAACAGATTCTATCGGGATTTAGAAGTGTTTTCTTTCTACTTTCCCCCTTAACTATACTCCCTCTGTCCCACTCAAACTGGCTTATTTGACTTTTCTTGGTCAACTGATTAAATTTTGACAAACTTTAAAAAAATTTAAAGTGCATTTTAATAAATCTAAAAAATGTACGGTATAATTGATTATTTATATTTTCTTATAATTATTTTTTTGATTAATTATATTTAACATATGATATACGAAACGTAAGTTGCAAAGTGGGTCAATTTGACCAAGAAAAGTCAAACAAGCCAGTTTGAGTGGGACGCTGGGAGTATTATTTTACACTCCATACCCTGCTCTTACGGGGGGATATACTAGACATGTCATTCTTTTCTTTTTACCGTTTTCCTGTTATTATTAACATTCTTCTGAATCTTATTTCCTATTTCTTCATACTTTCTTTTGTGGTGAATGATTCACTCACCCTATTTACTTCTTGTTAGTAGTTTCTATTGCACTGCTATGTGTTTTGAGTACGAAAAATTGCTAAAATTGTTGCAACATGTAACCAGTAAAATTCTCTATACTCTATAGATGTTATGACATCAATTGTGACTATGATTCTATGATTAAGCAACTACTGGGAGGATATAGGCACTTGCATCCTTTTTGAGAGGGTGTATAAACACATGTATCAGATTAAGTTCTTTCGTCTCATGGGTAGGTCTTCATAGTTAAATATGATATACCCATAATCATTTTGGCAAACAAATTATTTATGAAGATGTGCACTATTAGCATTATTTGTTGACCATTTGTTTTTATCTGATTGCAAGTGTTTAAAAAAGCTAATTTGTTTGACATGTGTAACTATTATTAGAACAAGCAATGCTGATGTCATCATTGGACACATGTCACTCGCATGGTTGTCACGATGGCAAGTCATAGTTGAGTTGATGGAGTCTAGCTTGCCGACTAGTTATAAATTAGTAATATATAATTAAAAGTTTAATAGAAATATATTATATATTATAATTTAAACACATACCACAGTGTTGTATCCAGGGGACTTGTATCTATAAGCTACTTATTTTACAATTGTGTGAAAAGTATGTATGTAAAAAGTGGATGATGTATATACATATTTATATAAAAGCGGTGTATTAAAAATTCAAAAGAATAATTACGTAATTAATAGTACTTTACCATTATGTATCTGAAAGCAGTTTATAGTGTACACTGTTACAGTAACAGCTATTTACCTCTGTCCTATGATTTTAATCTGCAGACAACACAGAAAACTGAAAACTGAAAACTGAATAAAGAATAATGCTAACAGAATGCAGAAAACTATAAACAGAATTTTGGAAAACATCATAATGCTGGAAAGCAGCATGCAAATTTCAGAAAACAGATTTGATGTGCAGAATGCATAAACATTCCAGTCGTGCCGACTTGTCAGACTCGACTAGTCGACAAGCTGTGGCCAAATTAATCTACTTGTCTTCAAACATCAGGAAGTGAGAAGTTGTTGTTAGGAATGGAAGGGGAAATAGGAAGTAGGAGTCATAATTCGGCACATACAGCAGAAGAAAAATTTGTTGATTAAAAGAAGAGTTTACAGAAGGAAATAATCACAGGGGAGTCTTCAGAGATCCTGCTCATAGGGCTGAGCAAACGGTCGGTTCAGTACTGTACCGAACTGAACTGGAAAAACAAAAAGCGATATTTGGAAATTTCTAGAGCCCACCCGAATCAACCAGAAAAGTTCAGTTAATTCACTTCAGTTCAAAAATAAACTGAAGTTTTTAGAAATTCTGTAAGATCCAACGAACATCACTCGTGTATCCAGCGCCATATTCACTCTAAGTCTCTAACTACAACTTCTCAGAAAGGAGTCGCAAAAACCACCATACAATTAAGTGTGATTTACAACTGATCTATTAAATGGTCTCGTTCAAAACTACAAAGTTCTACTTTGATTTTGATATATTTGTGTATATGATATACATGCAAAAGAGAGGTAGAGATAGGATGAAGTTAGAAAGAAGATGGAACTAAGAGACATGATGTGTGGAGATAATGAAGATGAGAGGCTTGAGGTTAGATCTAGGGATGTTGATAGCTGAGGGGTTGGTGTTTTACGCAAATTTTATTAAAGATAAACATATAGATGCTAAATATGTTCTATTTATGTATTACAGTAGTATACATATATGTATATTTGGTCGCTCCGGTTTCGCCAAACTTTTATTTTCCAAAACCAAACCAAACCTAAATTTATTTCAGTTTGCACCCAAAATACCAAATCGACCGAATTTCAGAATTTCTAAACCAAACCGAACTGAAATTATGAGGTTCATCTATATAGGATGCACAACATGTGCATTTAATCATGTATGTATCTTTAATTATATCTGAAATAGCTGAGATATCTGACAATATGAACACTTATCCAGGCATTTGAATACAAAAAGCTGCTTCTAGACTACAATAGAGAGGTTCGGCGAGCAACTCATGACACCATGGCTACTCTTGTCACTATTGTCGGGTTAGATATTTTCTTATGTTATTTATATATACGTGAGTTATTTAAATAAAGTGAATCTTCAGTTAAATTGCTTTGGATACCAGCATAAGACTGCTCAAAAATGATTTCTTCTTCGTCTTCTGCTAGAATACTCTTACAATATAAATGAGCAAATGTTGTGGAAGTATCAGTTGGATTCAGTATATATATTTTACATTATTCCCCCTTACTGCTATCCTCTTTTTTGCATAATAATGGTTTAGTGTATTTTATAAGATTCTTACTGGAGTACAAGCATAAATAAATGAACGTTGGATTGATTTTTGCTCAAATTTTAAAAGACTTGCTTAAAACTCACTGTTTTTATATTGAGAATTATGGAAACATCCCTTTTACCATGCACACTGTAAGTTTTTTGCAATAATGTTTTTTAACTGCTTGCAGCTGGTCTGTGCTTGAGGGCCTACTTTGTTTATTCTGATACTAAATTATTTTCCAGTGCTGATGCACGGTCACATTATATTTAATAATGTTAAAATAATTAAAGATAAATATAAAATTGTAAGATAAATGAAAAGGAGCAAAAGAGATAAGTGCATGAATGTTATAAACTGGGGAGATGATCATGCGGTAGTGGTAGAATTATGGAGAGATAATGTTGAAAAGATAATGGAGTATGATGTTAACAGAAAAGGAGAGTTTGACATGTGGAAATGATGATTTATGTTGTATTTTGTTTTAGTTATGAGTAAATAGGAGCTACATCAAAAGTCTTTTACATCAACATAGTGTTATTTCCTTTTAAAATTCTTGAAATACACATCTCATAGACTGCAAGTAACATTTTTCCTTGATCTCTTGGTTTATGTGTCTGTTTTTGCATGTATATATATTATTTTTTCAGAAGAGGTTTAGCTCCGCATCTGAAGTCTCTGATGGGACCTTGGTGGTTGTCTCAGTTTGACCCCGTTAATGATGTTTCCCAAGCTGCAAAGCAGTCGCTACAGGTTTTGATTCTCTCTTTCCTTGAAAAAGTAATGTTTTGTCTCCACTGATTGGTATACTTTAAAGTCTCATTAGTAAATGCGATTAAAATGCCTGGTCATTCTAAGTGCCAAATAAATATCTTTTTAAGCTTTTGCAGGATACCTCTTCTCTCCTACTAACAACTGCTCAACTATGTATAGAATAACAGTGCTTAAAACCCATCAAAGCTGATCTTAGCATTCCCCTTTTGACATAATCTATGTACTCGAGGACTTGTATCGTTGGCCAGAAAATAGTGAGCTTTTTTGTGCATCTTCTTGGCATTCTCCAGCATCATATGTAAACTATGGAGCTTTCCCAGGAAAAACAAGCCATCTGCGAGCTAATTATGTCTTAGTTTACAGTCTTCACGTCCCATTGTATTTTTTATCTGTTCATAGTATTTAACTGTAGTTCATTGGTACCCTTAGAAGACACATTGCATCACCTTTGATCTTCCTATGCTGGCACCAAAGTCTGATTATAATTTATAAGAATAAATTTAGAAAAGCAGGCTGCAGTTGTTTCCTTATAAATCTATCTTTCCTCTTATCTCTGCTTGCAACCATAACCTTTGCGAGAGTGCTCAACAAACCGGATACCAGATTTTTAAAGATTAAACTGGCCAGTTCCATCGTGTCCTCGCAGTTTAGTCGGATATTAAAGAAATGCAGTGAATCAGACATGGGCCACATCTAGATCCTGGTTCTACCTGTTAAACTCAACCTGATGACCAGTTATCAGAATATCTGAATAAATACAATATATATAATAGCGCATTAAAGCAGTACTACTTAAATTTGTTTTTGTCCCCAAGTCTTATTTCCTTTGTTATCTGTCAGATGAAATACATCACTAATAAATTTTAGGCGTACTTTTTTCCTTTTACTCACCCGTGGCCATTACTCGGAAATAACAAGCTATCATTTTAAGTTTAAAAAATTAAATTAGTTCCCAATTGCTCTTCAAGAACAGCTTTCATACTTTTTTCTCTTATTAGTATACAGATATGCCAAGATATTGTACAGTAAAGCTAGAAATTGTATAATTTGAAACAGGCAGCTTTCCCAGCACAAGAAAAAAGGCTAGATGCTTTGGTGTTATGTACAACAGACGTTTTTATGTATTTAGATGATGTCCTTAAACTCACTCCAAAGACTATGTTTGATAAAGAAGTTGCTTATGATGAGGTGGAAGAGATGCACCATCAGGTTTGCTTAATACTTTGTACTTCCTTGTAGTTTTTCTTCTATTGATGTTTTTGTTAGCCGAACTTGTTTGCATCTATATGTAAGATTGATACGTTTTTTATAAAAGGAAGCAGTATCTAAATTTATGAAATTGTTATATATAAAATAATTGTTAAATCTGGTGCCAACTTTTAGAAATTTGAATGCAGTGTCTAGTTGAGCATTATTTGAATTTATTTCCTTTTTATTTTGGGGCTGGGGAGTATTTTATGGTGGCAACTAGTATGAGTATCTAGTCTTGTGAGGAATATTTTCTTGTTCTGTGATAGCATATCCTGGGAAAAAAAGTTGACATAGAATGAATCGTGAACTCGCGGTAATAAGTGATAAGCTGATTAAAGGTATGCAAACAAGCTATTGCTTGTACAGATGAGTAAAATCGGCCTAATTTCAAACAGTTATACACAGTAATTTTTAATTTTAATTGTCTAATTCAATATATAGTATTCTATACATTCTTTATCATTAATTGTTTCTAAACAAAATTGTCTATAGCCAAATAGTTAGTTGGACTGAAATATGTTTTAACTTTTATGGAATAAAATCAAAAGGATAATTTAATAACAAGTTGTTTCGAGGCCCTTCGACTATAAGAGGTTGAAGTTCTTGTTAAACCAGAGATTCTTAATTTATACTCAGTATTTTATGCATCGTCAACTTTTCGTACTAGCTAAAATATATTGTCCATAACCAATTAGTTAGATGGGCTCAAAAAGAGTTATTTCTTATGAAATAAAATCAGACGGATAATTTGATAACAAGTTGTCTCGATAGATTACATCAACTACTTGAGGTTGGCGTGTGTGGTTTCAGCATGAAGTATCGGACTCAAAATTTCATGCCCACACCCATGTCGTGTCATGTCCAATGTAATTAAATTGATTTTTCTACTCTTGCTCGGGTAAAAGTATATCAGTTTGAGGTGACCTATTACTTGCTCTATAATTTCTTTTCTTACAGGTGATTTCATCAGCACTACTTTCACTGGCAACCCTTATCGATGTTTTATTAAGTCCTGAAGCAAAGCATTCTTCAAAAGCTAGAGAAAAAACAATTAGTTGCGCACAAAAACTATTTGTTACTCATAAATGTTTTATCGGGTTCCTAAAATCAGAAAATGCTGCTACCCGGTCATCCACATACACTGTGTTGAGTAGTTACATAAAAAACATTCCCCAGGTTTTTGAAGAAGAGAATATACGCATGCTTTCTGGAAATATACTTGGTGTTTTCGAGGAGAAAGATCCAGCTTGTCATTCATCAATGTGGGATGCTATTTTACAGTTTTCACAAAAGTTTCCAGATAGTTGGACTAATACAAATCAGAAGAACATACTAAATCAACTATGCAATTTTCTTAGAAACGGGTGTTTTGGGTCCCAGCAAGTTTCTTATCCAGTTCTAGTTTTACTTTTCGATGTTTTGCCTCCTAAAGCAATTCAGGGTGAGAAGTTCTTTCTCAATTTTTTCCAGAATCTTTGGGCAGGAAGAAATCTATCCCACACCCTAAATGCATGGGTTGCACTTTTCTCAGCAATTAGAGAATGCTTCCTCTGGTTAATAAGAAACGCGTCCAGGTTGGATACTAATGATTTGTTCTATATGTATGTATGTATGTATGTATGTATGTGTGTGTGTGTGTGTGTGTGTGTGTGTAAATATATGTGTGTACTGTACATATATGTAAATATATCATTCCTTCCATTTTTTTGACTTACCTTTCTCTTGTTTTTTTCCTGCTGAAATACACTTTGACCCGAGTAGCACCTAGCACTCCCAGAACCCTGATGTTATATATTACCCTAATGGTACGTTTTAACTCCTAAAACTGTCCACATGCCGAATATAGTCATATTTATCCTTTATATTAAAAAATGGCCATAATCTGCTATTCTGCAATGAGCAACTAATTCCTCATATGCTAGCTCCTTAAGATAATTGACGTCCTGGCTTGAAATTAACTTTGTGTAGCTTTTGAGCACAACAATTAATTTTTTTCTAGCCTTAAAGCATGATTTGCTTTAGGCCTTGTGCTATTCATCAAACAATGTAATGTGCTCAAAATTATTTGTTTGCTGCCTGAAATCACCTAAAGATTCACAGATTTTCTGCTGTTTTGTCCAGATATGTGTGCAGACTCGAAAATTTTAATTAACATAGGGTTTTTTACTTTTCATGCCCCATTAGTGAAATGTGCCAAGTTTTAGGGTTAGTAAGATGTTTTTGAGCCTATAAAAAACACTATATATATGTATGTATGTTTACATAATGTTTTCTTACTTATTATGTTTGTTCCCTTTGATTTTAGATTTTGTAGTGATGGAGCAGATGCCACTGATCATTTCCTATATACCATCTTTGAAAAGATTATTTTGAAGCTTGTCTGGCATGATTATCTGAACTTTGTCATCCCAAACTATCAGGAAAGAGTCATCTCCAGGGATTCAAAGGAATTATCTGGATTTGTTAAGGATAAATTTCACAAAATAAATATGGAAGCGTTGGACAGGAACCATCCAATGGGTTACCAGGAAGAGTGGGGGAAATGCATGGTTGAAATTCTTTCAGGTTTAAATTTATCAAAAGTTGATCTTCTCATGGCCTTTTGTGCAACATTTGAAGAGAGTAGCATTTATATTTTTAAGCAAACTACTTCAAATAAAAGCCCTGGAAGTTTAGAACGAGTAATTCAGTTTCTATTGCTAGTGGACGAACATGCAGTACGGAAAGGTGAAAGTTGGCCCTTAGTTCATTTGGTCGGACCCATGCTAGCTAAGTCTTTGCCGCTTATCAAATCCCTCGTAAGCTGCTGAACGTTTACATTTTGTACAGCATGTTATTCTTTTACTTCCCAGTTTCTATCTGAATCTATCTTTCCTTAATGTGCCTGTTTATTGATCTAAGTCGGGCCTGTGCAGAGTCTACAAGCTCTTCCCAATATACATCTAATTGTTTTTGACTGTTTCTAGTGTGTTTTAGCGTGCTTAATTTATGATATTCCCTGCTAATGGTTCATATGGTGTTATTTCAGGACTCTCCAAATACTGTGCACCTTGTAGAAGTTGTAGTCTCCATATTTGGATCATGCCAGATAGTTCAGAAACTTCTTTCTACTGATGGACATACTTATGTTCATCAATCTATTGCAAGCAGCAAAGAACTAGATTTGGTTCAGTTTCTGCAATTTTTTGAAGAAAACTTTGTTGCCTGGTGCTTGCAGGAAAGTAATTACTCTACAAATGCTCGCTTAGATCTCCTTCTGGCGTTGCTTGATAATGAATGCTTAACTCAGCAATGGGATATCATTATAAGGCATGCGGCAAGTGTTAGTCATGTTGAATCTGGTTCTCAAACTGATATTTCCGAGCGCATTGCTGTCTTGGCCTTGCTTTTAGAGAGAACAATTCAGAAAATTAGAAAGAGGAAGCTGGGAGTAGATTTGAACAATCAGCTGGGATCAAACCCTAATTATTGGCATCATGAGCTTCTTGATGCTGCTGCCCTCACAGTTGCACGCTCATATCCCCCTTTTGCAAGTTCTGACACTCGATTTTTATGGCAAGTAAACTTGAGCTGTTTATGGTTTGCTTCTATTGCATTATTCATAATTGGCATTAAGCCGTTTTTAATAAAACCTAATGAATCTTGTTGAATTACTGAGTTCTTACGCTTTTATTGGTGTTGAATGAAAATGTTTCTTTCATCCAATTGTCTGCATGGAAACACGAGAAAAGACTAATATCTACAATTTTAAGACTTCCTGTATTGATTTTAAGTAATAAACAATTAATATTGTAATTACATTCATATGAATTATATACCTGAACAGTGAACCACAATATGCTTGTAATCTGATAACAAGTTAGTAATGTTGTGTTAAACCAGATAGTGAGTTGGTTTACAGGATGGTCAAGGACTAGGCTTCCAAGTTCTTTAACAGTACTCATTTTCAGTTCTGACATTATTCAACTGATCCTAAGACTTATTAAATTCAAATATGATTTTTAGCATGATGCTTTCATTATGTTTCTGGTTTCTTCATATTAGGAATAACAATAGTTCTCTCATTAGATTGCATTTATTATCTCAATCCCAAAATCAATCAGTAAGCTTGATAGACAGTTGAACAGAGTCAGGTGGCTACTCCTGAATTGGATTTTTGAACCGTTGCACTATCTTAAAGAACAGAAGAAGTAATAGCCATGCCTGTTGGGTCCGAAGGAAGAGAAGCTAGTGATCAAAATGGATGTATTCATTAGGATCAAAGAAGAAGTCTAATATTTTGTTGTATGCATACTTGTTCCTTAATTTGGTAAAATCTTGAAGCAGTTCTTGTACCGTTGAGTATGCTTCAATTCCCTTGTCTGCCGAAAGGTCCTCAGGTTTTTTTTATAAGAATTAAAGACAAATATGAAAAAAAAAAACCCATTATTTAAACTATCACGAGGCAGCTGGATATGAACAAAGACCAGCCATATCTCCATCCCTAATACTTCACCATAGAAGTTGTTGATCGAGTAAACTATTTTATATGATTTAAATGCTACAGTGGTTGATTCTTGGTAAGTAGAGAATGGAGGTCATGTGTTCAATTGAAAAGATCTTTTGAACTTCAATGACATCTTCTGTCCTCCCTTGCATCCAGTTAGTGAGGAATATGTTAAGATTTATATGAATTAATCTATTATGTTTTTAAAGTTGCTGACAATTTAGAGATAATTCTCTGCTGATTTATTTATTTTCTTTCAAGCAGAGTAGCATTGCATAGTAATTTGTTTCCTTTTTGTTAGAAAAAGCTTTTAGATGTTAGGTTGTCATTTGATACTTTACTATTAAATCACCTGACTTTTTCTTTTGTTCTTATCGCTACAGTTCTGTTCTTGGTGGTTCAGTAGAGGAAGATCAAACTATCTTTGTGGCGAGAGATACATCATTCATGATATATAATGAGCTTCTTAGGAAGCTGCTCTCATTCATGAGAGATTCTATCTTTATATCTGTTAAGGATGTAGGCAGATTGTTAATTTCTGAAGAATGTGATTCTGAACTTGGATTTGAATCTTCAGCAAATGTGCTTGCAATGGCTCAATTCTCTTTAGATGTACTTGAAGGTAGCTTCTACAGTTTAAGTAATTTTATGGAGGAAAGTGAGCTAGTTCCAAACATATTAGCTGCTATCCTTGTGATTGATTGTGAAAGTAGCTTAGCAGCAGTTTTTGGTGATGAACAAAACGATGAATCAAAGCAAGAACTCAATGCCAGATTGAGTTTCTGTCAGAGCGTGCATGCTTTTCGGTGCAAGGTAGAGAAACAGTTCTTTAGAAGCCTAGGCATAAAAAATAAGAAGCGTGTAATAAGTATATTGGTTCAGTTCATTATGGGCACATTGTTCAAAGAAGTTATGTTAGAGATTGATCAGATTGCACTTTTATGCTGCGTCTGGATACTCGAAGTTCTTGAAAATTTCTCTCAAGATCGAGCGGAGGAGCAAGATATATTAGAAATTTTTTTGAATGAGGGTAATATTTGGTCTCTGCAGATCCAACCTGTTAATTTACAAGTAAGTTTCTTCACATTCAGTGCAAGTAACTTGTCTAATGATGTAAGTTGATTTAAAGTTAATCTTGCTGACATCATTTTATTAGTATTGTTTTTGCCTGTTTCATCGTAGCTTATGACATAAGCAACTGATATGTGCATCATCGAAGTCTATACAGTTCGGGACTTACTAGTCTCCCGTGGTTGAACTGCTTTTGGGGTTTGCTACATTTATATTTGTATGTTATATGAAGTGTGTAACGAACTCTGATACCACTACTAGTTGTTGCTATCAGTTGAATATGAAAGTGGAGAATATCCTCAAGTAACAGCAAGATTTTGATTATATCTACCAGTAGCTCCTTAGTTTCTTTCTGATTTATGTATACTACTTGAACAGGGTTATACATATACATATATATATATATATATATATATATATATATATATTATGTGTGTGTGTGTGTGTGTTGCATAAGCTGTTGCTCTAAAGTACGCATCCTTGTTGCATGATTTATAATACCTTGAGATGTCAAATTAGACCATCTGTGAATTTGAAAAACAAGTCAATTCCCAATATGTATGAAGTTTACAACATAAACAAATTATTTAGACCGTCAGGAGAAAATGAGAGTGGCTCAAGTTTATGTTAAAGATCATGGTTTTCATTTATTTTTCTCAGTTAGGACCAAATGCTTTACATATACTACTGGTCTGTTTATACCTATCTCATTTATTTCTCTAAAGACATACACAGATATGTGTACAATTATAATCACATAAAAGTATTATAGTTTGGGATGCGGAGCTGGAGTGTTTTGGCATTTATTCGTTTTGGTTTACTTTAATATCTAGTCTTTTATGCATGTAAATGTACCAATATCTAGTCTTTTATGCATGTAAATGTTGTTGTGTAGAGTAAGGTTGATGAGTATTCTTCCATTTTCTGCTACAATACTTATGGTGAATATGGTTCAAATCTCTTGTCATGTGTAATCTGTTAAATTTGAAAAAAAAATCATAGAGGTTGTGGGTTCCGGAATCATGACTGCTGACTTGCGCTATGTTGAATGTGCAGGAACTCAAGAATCCAAAATTTGTTGCTTTAGTTGACCACCTTATAACCAAAATGGGCTTTGACAGAGTTTTTGCAGGACAAATTTCACCAACTTTGTCTCAAAGTAATGAACCGACTGTCAAAGTCGTATCACCTAAAACACAGTATCCTCATGCGTGGCTTGCTGCCCAAATGTTATGCACGTGGAAATGGCCAGGCGGTAGTGTCTTGAACTCTTTCTTGCCTCAGTTAACTTCCTATGCGGAGCAAGAAAATTATTCCTTGGGGGGTCATCTGTTGGATTCCATAATTAACATTTTACTTGATGGTGCTCTTTCCCAAGGAGGCAGCTATGAACCTAGTGCATCTAATGTATTGGCTGATTCATGTGAAGAATTTGAGAGTATTAAAGAGCCCCATTTAAAAGCTCTTGTTTTGTTGTTTAGTACTCTTTTTGAGAAGAGTATATGGGGTGCGGAAAAGGCTACATTTTACTTTAAAGCACTCGTGAATAGACTTTCCATTGGCGGATCAGTAAATCTACATTGCTTAAAAATACTTCCCCCAATTATAGGTATCATTATAAGCCCACTATGCGTAATATGCGATGAATCCAGAGTTGGTGTCAAATCAGATTCTTTTGATGGCGTCCAAGTACATGGCACGGTTGAGGATTGGCTTCAAAAGACTTTGTCTTTGACTTCTTTAACTTCATGGCAAACAGGTATTGGAAATTCATGTGTTTTCTGTACAAGTACAAAACATTACTTGGTGATATATCAATTAGTGTCTAGTGTCTACCAACATTTTGAATCTGTAATGAAAAGAACAAACATGTATTAGGAAATCCACTGTAAGTTTGCAACTGTGTAATCAGAATTTTTACCTCATGCATAATAAATCCTAAAAAAAAAGAATGTGTTACTGTTCCGCTAGATCATCATTGCAGAAGTGTGTCCAGTATTATGTACAAGTACTTCAGGAAGATTTAGAAATAAAATGCAGTTTTTATATTAAGAAAATATAAACAATTCTCATTACCATATTTTTCTTACATATGTTTACTTTTATGTCAAGGTCATAAACTACTTGATCTTAAAATCACTTTCCAGATTATTTTTTTTGAAGCTATACTTGTGATGTTTCTGAGATATATAATGTTTGGAACAATGCTGCATCACGAATTTATGCTTTCATTCCCTACTGCATTTTAGCCGTTATTTAGATGTCTATTCTAAAAAACCTGTCGATAATTTCATGCGGAATTTGTCAACTACGTAGATGGAATATAACTTGAGTGTGGGCCGTTATGCTGCTTAGAAGTTTGACTCCGGCTCTTAAAATTTTTTTTAATGCAAAAAGCTTACCTCGCCTTAACATCCCTTTTTTTTTCGTAGATATGGATGACTGGCTTCAGCTAGTAATATCCTGTTACCCCTTGAAAAACATGGACGGAACCCGAGCCTTAAAACCTGTGAGAGATATTAGCTCTGTGGAAAAAGCTCTCCTAGTTGAATTATTTAGAAAGCTGCGGCAAATGGTCAGTGCGTCACCTGCAACAAAGAAGCTGCCAATGGTGCAGATGTCACTGTCAAAGCTAGTAGTAGTTTTAGTTGGCTACTGTTGGAATGACCTCAAAGAAGATGAGTGGGATTTTCTGTTGTTTCAATGTAGATTGTGGATTGAATCATCAGTTGTGATAATGGAGGAGATGTCTGAGGATGTGAATGATGCTATTACAAATCTATCTACTTCTAATGACTCAGTAGTTACTTTAGAGAAACTAAAGCTTGCTGTTTCGCGTGTAAACCTTTCTCCTACAAAATATGCTAGGAACGCACTGGTCTCATTCTCTATATTTTGTAGGCTTGTTAAGCTCCACAAGACAGGAGATTTGGATGGTGCAGCAATTTTGAAAAGTGATAAATGGGACCTAATCATGCACCGGATAATTGAAGGTATACTTCGTTTATTCTTTTCAACCGGTGTTGCAGAGGCCATTGCGCATTCATATTCTTACGAAGCTTCATCAATCATAGCTTCGGCTCGGCTTGATCATTCTCACTTCTGGGAGCTAGTTGCGTCGCACGTTGTTGATTCCTCTCCACATACTATAGATAGAGCTGTTAAATCAGTTGAGATGTGGGGGCTGAGCAAAGGACCCATTAGCTCATTGTATGCAATTTTGTTTTCCTCCAAACCAGTTCCTTGTCTGCAGTTTGCTGCTTATGTCATGCTTTCCTCAGAAACTGTCTCACACCTGGCTTTTGTCAAAAAGGACCCATCACCTCCTGTGGATGATGGTACAACTGATACTCATGAAAAAACTAATCTTGAATCATCTTCAGAAGATAGTGATCTCTTGAGAGAGGAAATTCGTTTCATGTTAATCAGATCACCGCATGATGTTCTTGATAGCGATTTGATGGCAGAAAAACGGGTAATTGTGCCATAAAGGTTTATCATTCTTTCATTAGTTGTTTTGGTGGGTGTGTACTGATTTTTTAAAGTTTCCAGGTGAATGTGTTTCTTGCTTGGTCTTTGTTTCTATCATATTTGCTGTCCTTGCCATCATCATCACCGGCTAGAGAACGATTGGTCCAACATATACAAAATTATGCTCATCCAGCTATATTAGATTGTCTCTTCCATCATATTCCTCTAGAATCCTGCATCCCTCGTAGCCTCAAGAAGAAAGAACTCTCTGCTGCATTATCGAGTATCGGACCTGCAGCAGCAAGTGCCATCACCACGGGGTCAGCTATGTTCTGTGTGGAATCACTCTGGCCCTTGGGGCAAGAAACAATGGCAAAGCTTGCTTGTACAGTATTTGGATTGATGCTTTGTATTCTTCCAGCTTATGTAAGATTGTGGTTTGGTAATATACGCAATCGCTCCACAATCAATGCAGTAGAGTCCTTTACAAGAGTTTGGTGTAGTCCTCCACTGATAACAAATGAGCTTTCTCAGGTGTGTGGCTTTGATTTGAATCTTGCAAGCAGCAATCCCTGACTGTTATATTTAATCTAACCAAATTGTTTTTTGCGATCATTATTACTTTTTGATAAAAAAATCTCTTTTGGTTTAACTAAATATATAGACTAGAACTGCCCAATGTTCCTCAACAGTCAACAGTAACACCCCCCC
>PHNY01223093.1:0-15922 GCA_003724115.2 Anethum foeniculum
CACAGAACAAATATACCCACATACAGACTATCTACCTTTCAGAAACCACACACAATATTCAATTAAAGCCAACAATAATATTTAGAAGCTTATTCTATAATAAAAATTTGGGATCTTACATCTCGTGTGATCAAAAAGTGTAAATAAGTTGTATTGTACTCCAATGTTCCTTGACTATATAATTGTGCTTTAAAATCTGAAAAGATAATAAGCATTAAAACTCTTCCAATCATCCCGAAAAAAGAATAAAAGAAACAAAAAGAACATGTTAAAATAATAAAGAAAATTATATCTGATAATAATTTATTATAAGGAAATGAAAGTAACATAATAATTCGTTAAAATAATAATAATAAGATTTAACCAAAGAAAATCTTTAGTTAGATAAAAAAAATAAAATAATAAATAAGATAATCTAATTAAAACATAAATAAGCCAACCAAATAGCACAAGATTGTCTCTTTAAGGTCAAAATATATGTCATTAAAACGCCTTCCATAAAAGGCACAATTACCCTTCAATCAAGGCAAAAATAATCTATCCAATCTCATAACTGTCCAATCCCACATGCATTGTCATTACTACCGCCAACTGCCGCCGTCCGACGGTGAGTCGACTCAAAAATTCGTTACTCGCAACTCAGTACAATAATTCAAGTTTGCGGACAACTCGAATATCAGCCTCATCAAACAGATTCAAACAACAAAAATAACTCACGAAATCAATTTCGACCTGGGACATGACTGTTAAATCGAAATTCAAAAAAAAAAATTACTTGAAATTAAAACGCGACTGGTAAAACGACTGTTCAAACATGACCATCATGACTCAGAACAGGATTTAGCCTTACGCTGCAATTAACGGCAAGAGAGAATGCATACATACTGATCAGAAAGAGAATTAAAATCAACATAGAACTGCGAAACGAGAATAACATTAGGAATTACACACTTGCTTTCGCCACATCGCCGGAGAGAACGACGTGCTTGCTGATGTCGATCGACGGTGAAAATTCAGGAGTCATCTAAGAAAGCGGTGAGAGGGGGTTTGAGGGTGGGTAAGAGAAAGGGAGAAGGGGCTGATTTGGGTGGTGCTTTTATTCTGGAAGCGAAGGCACCGGCACGGGCGACGGATCTAGCGGCCATGGACTTTTAGATATTGATTTACATATTCGTTTTGCCCTATGTTGATACTTTCAATTCTATTGTCCCTAAATAGTTGTCTCATTCTTTTTTTATGGTACATGATTGTATTAATATATTTTAATATTTTGCTAACACCTTTTTAAATTCAAATAATAAAATAACTTTGCACCTCATTTTTTAAAAATTTTCTGTTATCCGCATCGTTGATAATCATTTGTTTTAAAGTGGGCTAGGCCGTCTGGTAGACATGTAGCCAACAAAGATATAAAAAAGAAATTAACTTGTAAGAAGTTGTATATGGGCTAAATTAGGCCTTGACAGGGGTGGTGACTAGAGTTTCGTATTACTTTCATTTTATTGATCCAGTCCAGTGACATGTCGATACCAATTATCACTCGACTGCTGAGCAAGATCTCTGCACCCCTACTGAATCAAAATATTCAGCACTTGATGAATGGTGCTGATTTATTTGACACAGTAAGTAAACATCCTTAATTACATGAATGACTGGATTCTTACACACTGATACATGCTATATTCATGTCCGCGTTCCAGTTTCAAAATTCTGTACTAATGATCAACTAATCAGGAGACTGTAACGGGGCTAGAGAAAGAGTTTGACGTTTCTGTGACGGAAAATATATCTTTGAGCAAAACCACCCTCCAAGAAGCAGTAGAGACTTGATTTAAAATCTTTCGAAAAGGCCAAAGCTTCATCAATATTTCTATTAGTTAAGTAGGGATGCAGGATCAAGTATGTGACTAGCTAGGCGCTGTAACAGCATTTGCTTGTACATCCGATTTTCGCAACGATTTTGTTACCATTGTAACATTTGAGTTAGTAGAAGGTAATTTAGTTGCTTGCTTCTCATTCTTTGACACTCACCAATTACCTTGATACAAACAAAAAGAACGGATTGGATAAGTACAAAAATCAATACTTGCATGGAAACCAGTCAAGTGGAGTAGCTTGGGAGCGAGTCATATAGTGTTTACAAACATTACAGTGACATGCAATGGTGGTAATGAAAAAATGTAATTTGAAGATACACATAAAATATACAAGCGCCAGGTGTTTAATGCAGTTTGCAGCTGTGTAACCCCGGAAGTGTCCAAGGGTCAGACTCAACAATATTTAATATTTTTACATGTTTTTCGCCTAAAATAAGTGACCCGGTGTTTGTATCTATGGTAAGTGTCTAGGTGTCCGCCACACATGAGGCAAAATAAAGAGTCTGGTAACGGAGCCTTGCAGCGGTTCAAGCACCAAAGATCACCGTTTGACCAAATAATATTATCAATCATTTTTTTGAAAGCAGGCTCCCTAAAGTATTATTCATCTGGGAATAATCCCTGGCTAGCTGATAGCATTTTCACAGAGAACTACAGAAGGCTCATTTCTAACTCCGCAATAACTATGCGCAACTCAGTCTAACTGTATAGGAACTTCACTTTGAACTAAAATGATCTGTATGATCAATAAAAATCATTGTCTAATATACTATCCTGAGAGCAACTCCACTACAAGCCCCCGACCTATATTTGATCTAGGTCGACAAAATTTAGGGCTTGGAATCAAGAATTAGTCCTCCAATATAATTCCTTATCCCTTAAAAAATTTAGAGGAGAGAAAACTCATCCCTCTAATGACACATCAGCATTATATACCTATAATATAGCATATATTTACTCCGAACCCTCCCACTTCTTACATATATTATCTTAAATATTGGATAAATATTAATTTTTAAAATTATAGATGACGAATATAGGTAACACCATAGGGTTTTAATTTTTTCAAATGAACGATCGGAGTAATAACAACTTTTTTTTGTTTACTTATATTGTAGGTAATCGTAACCAAATTTAGGGCAACTTTTTTTTTGCTTACTTATATTGTAGGTAATCGTAACCAAATTTAGGGCAACTTTTTTTTTTTGCTTACTTATATCGTAGGTAATCGTAACCAAATTTAGGGATTGCCATTTGAGATGTTGTTACTCCTTAATATACTTACTAGTTCATTAAATTTTTTAAAACATAACTAGATACACTCCAAGTCGATCCTCTATCAATGATTCTAGCTTGGTTGTGTCATGTTATTATTTAGATTTTAGAACACGCGGCTGAACTTTGCAGACAGGTCAAACTAGCTAATATTCATCACCTAATCCAATTAGTAGGTTGATCTGCGAGATCTCTCAACTAATCAAATATAGTGGAGCAGTTCACTCTCATAGTATAATCTGAACTTTTTCCATATACTTTCTTCCTGTAGGTTGTATCAAATTCAACAGGCTCTAATGTAATGAGGTTCAGAAAAGATTATAGTTTATTTTTTAATCATGATTTCGCATATGTTTATAATTTGTTTTCTAATCATGATTTCGCATATGTTAAGTAACCGGTCACTCTAAAACCTCAAGGTGTCAGAGGAAGACCCTTTCTAGGATCTCACTTGAAAACCCATTTTTGGGTTGAAGAGTGGATCACGGGCGCCCACCAGCCTGAGTTCTGATAATATGTTAAGTAACCGGTCGCTCCAAAACCTTAAGTTGTTAGAAGAAAACCCTTGCAGGATCTTATATTAGTATTCTAACAGCATACACGCCTCCACTGAAGTTCGAACAGCCACCTGCTTGTTATCCCGACGCTAGCCATACAGATTAAAGATTTTAATTTACGCGGTCTTGTTGTCCGTAAAAATGTTCTCATTCTTGCATAAACCGATGAAAATGGAAAAACCAGAGGGCCTGAGCCCCGAGGACTACCCCATCCCTTGCCTTTCAGTAAGCACTAAGCAGAGAATAAAACTGAACCAGTCAAACTGTTACTACAAAATTATTCAACTCCAGATTCTTGTATGGAAATTTACTTTACATATGAAATGAAAGCTTAGTGTTGGAAACTTCAACTACTGGTGTCACGCGAGAGAGGTCACTTTTTCAATCTTTCATACAACTTTTTATGTATACCATTTGTCTCAGATGATGGCGAGCTAGTATTAAATAAAAATCTTGGCTTTAATTATAAGAATTAGCAGCACAAGAGAAAGTAAACTGTCTTTTATTCTGTGTTTTCTTTACCTTTACAACATGAAACAAATGCAATTTTCTAAAAAGGCTTCCTCACTTTTTCAAGAAAACAAAGTACAAATTCAATAAACCAAAAGGCTCCTTCACTTTGTTAAGAGTATGTAAGAAGCAAAGTTCCAATGATCAACAGCTGGTGATAACAATGATGTATGTTTTCTTCAAGTAAAGAAAACAAAATTATCAAATCACATGAGGGGTTAGTGAAATTTATACCTACTAATCTACTATAGACTATAATTAGTATTGTGCACAACTGTAATAACTTAATAATCCCTCCCTTCCCCACCTCTTTATATCTTATCAAATTTGGATTCTCAATTAAAAGTTGGATTGTACATACCTTTATACGTATTTTGACAAAATAGCATCTTTGCTCTCATCCCTGGTCCTGCGGAATTAAGAAAATGTGAAAATTATAATCTCGAGGAGATGCACCGAATATGTTTGGTTTGATCTGCTTCTGAAGATCGTGATAAAGATCAAAATGATATAAATGTTGGTTTTCTTGAACATATTTTTGGACATCGGAAACAACGTCCTTTTATATGCTAAGAAAAAGTGTGATAATTCCCCGAGTCACAAAGAGGTCGAGAGTTCAAACGTAAAGATGCGAGTGCATGAGTAATTTTATACATGTCGTTAATGATTTCACAAAAAATGAAAAGAAAAGAGTACTCCTATATTAGTGTTACTTTTTGCCATGATTTCCTTAAACTGTGTTACACCAGGCATAATTACAATGCACATTAGTCTGAATGAAATTATGAAGATGTTGAGGCTTGAAAAACTGGTTGCACAAGTTAGAGTTTGAAAATGGTCATAACTTTATCCAACGACGGTGGTAAAAGGACATTACATTCTACTCTGTCTATGTCCCTGTCAATTACAGTGGTTGAGTGGGAAACAAAAGAGAATATACAAGTGGATTACAATTTACACACATCCTCTTTTTCTCTAAAAGTGACTTGCTCTTTTCTGTAATCTCACAATATGGTGGCCCTCTTCAGAAGAAGCTATAATGGGGTTTGTGAATTTGTGTGAAACAAAGTGAATATTTTGTGATAGTGGATATTCATCATCATTATATCAAATAAGTCAAGAATTTTACCAAAAAAAGTCAGTCTCTGACCACATAAGTACATAATATTATACTACCTATGATGTATCATATACTAGTAGTATCTAGTATCATGTATGAATATCAAATGGTAAGATTTGAAAGATTTTCTTTAGATATGCTGATGTTATTTCAGTTTGCAATTCTTTGTCATTTGAGATGACTTATCTCTGGAATCTGGATACCTACCTACCTAATAGTTTTCAGTATACTCCAAAAAATTGCAGAGCATTCATATTCTGTAACTTCTGAATTTTATAACTTTATGTCACTATTTATGTCATTGTTATAGTCTTGTAGACCAAAACAAAGCAAGGAAAAACCAAGATTTGAAGTTAATTTCACATGATTTTTGTTTGCAGAGAGTTATATTATTTACTAAGGTTCAATATTTATGTGCTAAATGAAAAGTAAATCTTATAAAGTCACTTTCTGTGAGAAAAAAATAACCTACTACCCCTTTCTTCATGCTAAACAATATGGAAAAGGGTTTGAATTGGCATGTTATATGTGTTAATGTTAGTTTTTCACTTTGCATTGTATTGGGAAACCAAATGTGACCCAAAACCAAAAGCAACAGAACTATTATGCAAAAATGCAAAATTCAGAAATTTCTTAAAAGCAGCTGAGAGGATTCCATACCATCTCTTTTCACTTTCAACTCATACCCCACATTGCTGACTCAGCCCATGGAGCCACAAGAAAAACTCTCTCTCTCTCTCCCTCTCTCTCTCCCTAACCATTCCAGGCCTGCAAATAAAAAAGCTAACATTATAATCATAATTTAGAAGAAACAAATAGGCATGCTGTTTGGGTAGTGCAACCCACTCAAAACATCCATGAATCTATGCTCCTTCAAGACAAGGCATCCACTGACTTTCATTATATATAAATTTATAAATTTATCAACATTCTTACTTAGATCAAGAAAAATTCTCCATTCATAACTACTAAGTACCATTCACTAGTTCTGAAAATCATGGCAATGGGTTCTTTCCCACTTTCTCTTATTCTTTTTCTTCTTCTCAATTGTTGTTCCATGGAGATCAAGGCTTCATTGTATCACTCTGATAGGATTATCAATCTCCCTGGCCAACCTCAAGTAGGCTTTCAACAATTTTCAGGCTATGTTACTCTAGATGACAAGAAACAAAGAGCTCTTTTTTACTACTTTGTTGAAGCAGAGATTGATCCTGCTTCTAAGCCTCTGGTCCTCTGGCTTAATGGAGGTATGCAAAATGTAATCTTTTTTTTTTTTTGTATTTGGTCATCAAAACACAAAGTTGTAAACTTTCTATCAGATAAAAAGCAAATTTTCTCAAATTTCAAGTTCAAGAATTTTCTTGTTTTCTGCTTGTACAGGGCCTGGTTGTTCTTCTCTTGGTGTTGGGGCATTTTCTGAGAATGGGCCTTTTAGACCAAATGGCCAAGTCTTGGTTAGGAATGATTATAGTTGGAACACAGGTACAATTAAAAGAAACTAAAAGATACATTCTTTATGATGTTAATTATGAGCTTCTATCAATTTATGCCAAAATGGTTTGTTCTCAAACAAGAAAAATATTGAATTTTCTTGTTGCTTCATCTGATATTGCAGAGGCTAATATGCTCTACTTGGAGACACCTGTAGGAGTGGGATTCTCTTACTCAAATAATACATCCACAATGACAGTGGATGATGAAATAACAGGTTTTAATTTGTACACTTTAGTTGTTTTTCTTTGTTAGCATACATACATAATTTTACTTAAGTTCTTCTCTAAGTTGAATATGAATTATGATAACTGAGAAAGAAGAGATAAGCAGAAGAGAGAACTTGATTATCTTTTAATGTCAGAATGTGTTATGTATTAAGATTTTATAAAGTTAAAATGCTTTTGATTTAGTATATCTTTTCTAAAGCTGTGTCCAACTTTTAAATTTTAAAGCCAGGGACAATCTTGTGTTCTTGCAACGTTGGTTCTTGAAGTTTCCTCAGTACAAGGGCAGAGATTTGTTCATAACAGGAGAAAGTTATGCAGGTATATCATAATCCTAGTTCTTCATTAGCCTGTTGTTTGCTTTAGATATACCATTCAGCATTCACTAATTATTTTCGAAATGTTACCAGGTCACTATGTCCCTCAGCTTGCACAGCTCATGACTCAGTTCAATAAAAAGCATAAATTGTTCAATTTGAAAGGGATTGCGGTGAGAATTATTGTGATTGTTTCTGATAATTTATTAAAAGAAATCGAGTTTTGTAATGACTGATTTAGTAGTTGGCATGATATTGTGTTCTAATTATGTGTTTCTTCACTTTCTTTCTTTGAAGCTTGGTAATCCAGTGTTGGATTTCGCAACTGAATACAATTCAAGAGCTGAGTTCTTTTGGTCACATGGAGTAATATCAGATTCAACATACAATATCTTCACTACTGTGTGCAACTATTCTCGCTATGTTGGTGAATTTTATAGAGACTCCATTTCACCATTATGTTCTAAAGTGATGGCTCAAGTGAACAAAGAAACCAGTAAGTTTGTGGACATATATGATGTTACCCTTGATGTCTGTGTTTCATCAGTATTCGCACAATCCAAAGTTATTAGTACCCAGGTACTCATCATTTCTTTGCAGTCTAATTTTTCCTTCAAAGGTCTTTTATGTTTCATAAATCTTGATGCTGCTCAAACAACTATACTTGCAGCAAGTCTCTGAACGGATTGATGTGTGCTTGGACGACGAGACTGTTAATTATCTGAACAGAAAAGATGTCCAGAAGGCACTTCATGCTCGCCTTGTTGGAGTCCGTAAGTGGGATGTTTGCAACAAGTAAGTCTTCCTCACTAGAGCTACCGTCCAATTTAAAAGTTACTAAAAGTTCAAGACCTAACAAGAAGACTGTCATTATGTTTCTTCTTTCTTTGTCAGTGTTTTGGACTATGACTGGCTTAACATTGAGATACCTACGATCTCTATAGTGGGATCGCTTCTTAAGGAAGGAATTCCAGTCTTGGTTTACAGGTAATTCAATCATAAATGTTATGTAAACCAACATTTAATAAGCTTGTTGGATTATGGGATTTTTTCATAATTACTGATAATGATGATAAATATATTGCCAACAGCGGGGATCAGGATTCCGTTATTCCATTGACTGGAAGTCGCAAATTGGTTCATAGACTGGCAAAGCAACTCGGACTAAAAACAACTGTACCTTACAGTGTCTGGTTTGAAGGGCAGCAGGTAAACAATTTTCTCTGAGAATTTCATACCTTCAGTAACTTTATCATTCCGTTGTTTCGGAGAAGTATTTTAAGTTTAAAATCATCTTCAAATTCAGGAGCTATACTTGGCAAAAAAAACATTAGGGAGCTAAAATTCTAATTTTACGGCATTCAAATTTTTTCTTTTGGAGCATCTCAATCCAGTATCAATTGCTTCACTGCCTTTGCAATCATGATATGGTTCAACATTAAGAGAAATTATCAATGCTTATAAAATGATAAAAGGCTTATAGCCTAACGCCTAACGGTTATCCATCTCTTTTTGCTACTATATAGAACTCAGAGTCCAGGGAATTTGTGTATTAACTCTGTAACTGGCTCTAATCTTTTGCCATTTTGGTATACATAATCTGTAGGTCGGGGGATGGACTCAAGTTTATGGGGATATCCTTTCATTTGCTACGGTGAGAGGCGCTGCACATGAAGCTCCTTTCTCGCAGCCAGAACGATCCTTAGTGCTATTCAAGTCTTTTTTAAAAGGCATGCCTTTACCGGACTCCTTCTCCTGACCGGAACCAGAAATACTATCATCCTTAGTAAATAGATTGAGATTGGTAACTTGTAAGTAGTGTTCAATGTCATCAAAGGATTCTAAACGATCCTGGTTTGTCTCTAAACATAATTTTTTAAAAAACCAAAAAAAAAAAATGGAATTCTGAAGTTGATCACCTGATGCAACACATGTAAAGTGAAGGGATCATTCCCATTTTTCAAATATAATCAAAGCTGCCTGTGAGATATTGAAATCTAGAGGAACCAACTTCAAGTTTACAGCCTTGTCTAAATGCAAAGCGAACAAGAAAAATGCAAACGACCAGTATAAATGAGTTGGTTATAAGAGCGAGGACAATGCATAGATTAATACCAAATGGTTTTGTTCAAATAAATGAAATTATTGCTTTTTTTTTCGGGGTACCTAACATTGCTCAGAAAATAATCTTCCATGTTAAAATAGTATAATTCTCGGGTGCATGACTTAATTTAATTAAATTTGTTTAATTCATTAAGATAACTTGTGTCGGGATGAGAAGAAGCAGATATCCCGTCCGGTTCTTAAAAATTGGACCGGAATCACTAAAATTCTCTTTCAGTTTCGTTTCCGGTTTAATCGGATATCCAAATCTGGGGAGTGCGGAAGCATAGAAGTTTTAGAGTTCTTTCGAGCCATGAAGAAAATTGTCACCATTGTGGAGAACCAGAGAAGTGATAACCACTACGTACTATGTCGAGAGTTGGAGCTTTAGACTCAGAGCAACGAACTAGCTCAAAGACTCAATAGAAGGCATGATACTTGAGCTGTTTGGCATCCGGAAAAGGAGTAGTCATCAATAATACGTACTACTACCTAGTAACAACTGCCAGTATTTCAGAAGAGCAGAATACAGAGAGGCTTGACAAGGCATGGTGCTTGTTAGCACGCCTAGCAGTTACAACCTATGTTACTCGGACTCTTCATTTTGTTTTCGAGTATCCGTGTTGGACACTCAGATATTTGGACATGAGGCACTTATTTTAAGCCAAAAATATTTATATTTTTCAAAATGTTGCCGAGTTCATGTCGGACACTTCTAAACGAGTCGAGTAACATAGGTTTACAACTGAAGCAATCGAACGAGATGAGTTTGAATTCCCTTTCGACTGTACGGATCTGAGACAACACAGATGAAGCAACTCTCTCTTAATATTTCTAACTTGTCATTTTAGAGTTACCATTTTGATGCAGATACTGTGTAGACTTTAATGAAAAAAGGGAAATGATTGAATTCTTGATAAGAAAGTTACAAAAATTTCTTTGTTTTTTTTTTTAAATATCTTTTACAACCAAAATTAGATATATTAGACCAAATTTTACGAAGAGACACGTCTTGTCATTTTTCCTTTGGACCTCTCCAAATTTGCAAATAACCCAAAATCCAGTCGATAGAAAACACGCATTTCTTTACTATAAACCTTCCCCCCTCCATTTTGTATCATCACATCCATTTCTTTGCTTCTCACTTCATTTCTTTCATTATTTTATACATTAAAAATACCCATCTTTTATCATCATTTATTTATTCATTTCCATACAAGTATTATTTATAGGAATGGCTCCCAGTCTTGATTGTGATGTATCAAGCCTATTGTGTGCTGAAGAAAATGAAAGTATTTATTTTGATGATAATGTTGTTGAAGAGTATCAAAGTACAACTTTTTACGACATTGGTAGTGATATAAATCAAAACTTTAAATTTTTACCATTGCAAAGTGATGAGTGTGTAGATTCAATGTTTGCGAAAGAATGTGAGCATTTGCCTGCTCATGATTATTTGCAGAGATTGCGAAACGGGGATTTGAATTTGAAGGCTAGACAAGAGGCTGTCGACTGGATTGTAAAGGCTCATTCACATTTCGATTTTGGACCTCTGAGTGCATATTTATCGGTTAACTACATTGATAGATTCCTCTCTGCCTATGAGTTACCGACTGGCAAAGAATGGATGATGCAGTTGTTGGCTATTGCTTCTTTATCTCTCGCAGCCAAGATGGAGGAGACTGAAGTGCCACTATGCTTAAATTTACAGGTTGGTGAATCGAAGTTTCTATTTGAAGCAAAAACCATACAGAGGATGGAACTTCTTGTTTTAAGTACATTGAAGTGGAGAATGCAATCAATCACCCCATTCTCGTTTATCGATCATTTCCTTGGGAAAATGATGGGAGATCATACTGCATCAAGAGTGCCAATTCTCAAATCAACGCGGCTTATATTGAGCATGATCAAAGGGATTAGCTTCTTGGAATTCAGGCCTTCTGAAATTGCAGCAGCAGTGGCTCTGTCTGTCGCAGGAGAAAATCAAGCAGTTGATATTGAGAAAGCATTATATCAACTTGATCACCATTTACGAAAGGATAGAGTGGTGAAGTGTGTTAAACTGATGAAGAAATCATCATTTTCGTCATCCTTAAGTGCCATTAGTAGTTTCGGTTCAAATGGATTAATCGAATCATCATTGCCCCAAAGCCCAATTGGTGCAATAGACGCTGATTGCATAAACTATAGAAGTGATGAAACAACAGTTGGAACTTATGTAAACTCTTCTCATTATAGTGAAAACACTAAAAAGAGGAGGCTAAATTAGACACATTGCATTGGAGTTTTAAGAAATTGATAATTGGTCTTTCTTTTCCATCAATGGTGCAACAATAACCAAGTGGCACAAGAAGTTGGCATGGCATGAAAGCTTGCAACAGTCATTAGATTTTATATAATACTCCCTCACTCCCTCTTTAATTTGTATACATGTATTAAAATAATTTATAGAATTATATTATAAATGAGCCTTAAAATGTGTTCCGAGCTATTTTAACAATATGTGATAGTAGCAGGCTTGATGCATTTCTGCCGAGGTGTTGAACGAAGGAAATTTTTACAGTGTTATTGTCCATAAAAAGTAAATAAAAAAAGATTGGTATTTTGACAATTTAAAGCTTGTGTACCATTGACAACATATGAAATGCATGTTCGGCCGAAGAAACATAGAGTACTTTTAGCTTTCTCATTCCATGCTTATTTTCAAGTATTATTTACAAATATGAAACCTGAAACACATAAACAAAGTGATTTGCCTCTTTTAAAAAAATATTTTTTAATATTTCAATTTTTTAAATTATATCTTTTAAATTTTATATTAATGTATTAAAATTATTATATTAAAATTTTAATTTTTAAAAAAAAATTCTTAAAATTTATAATTTACTAAACACATCATCAACTTACTAGTAAAATTATCCCAACACCTAAATAACTTATAATTTATTTATCAATTATGACACCGCTTTTAGTTATAAGAGTTCTTTATATAAGATATACCAAATGGGTCCGAAATATTGATTTAATTCATAATATTTTCAAATACAAATAATAACCTTATATATTTAAAATGGATCGATTTAACTGAAATATCTTTCAAATTAACATTAAACAGAATAGGGCAAAATATAATTTTCAAAACTAGATTCATGTGAAAGTGAATTTCTTTAAAGAAATTGAAAAGGAAAAATATTTGACGGATTTATTAAAATATAATTTTTAAGTTATATTTGATTTAAAAATAATTCTTAATATTTTTCCCTTTTAGTCCATATTATCTATGGCACGCTAAAAATATGCTACAAGCTATTCTTAATGTAGTTCATTAATTAAATAATCTTAGTTCTTATTTTTCATCCCAAAATTTGCGTGAATGAATTTAATACAAGTTTATTTTATTTTTTTTGAAACTATTTAATACAAGTTTATATAATTAAAATTTTAATCTCATCCAAATTTAAAGTATAGTAAAAATTTAAAAATGTTTGTTTTTCTTGAAAAAGTTAGTATATGATAGAAAAGAGCCCATCTCATGTCTTAGTAAGCCTATATTAATCTATTTTAGTAAGCCTATATTATTCTATTATATATGACTCTGTTTATAACTAATGGCTTCTTAGTTGACTCTAATGTCCTAACTAGTAGTGTTTTATGACAATCAATGAATCAAATCTGTATCAAGTATCAACATATAGTAATACAGGTCTACTAAATATGCCTTCTATATACAATTTACATGAATTCTTGAATCATGCAAAGCTGTAATTCATTTAAAAAATGGGGCAGATCACTCTAAGTTGGGGCCTCAATTCATCTGATTTCTTTTCGTCGGTATATAATTATATGAAATTTTTATCCAGGAATTGCTTGCTTAATTCTATTAAATATCTTTAAAGTAATAGTTTCAGGATAAAAAAAAAATTGTTTCAAGGAATTTATTATTTTATCGAGAGTAAAAATACACTATCTCTATGTTGGGACCGAAAAAAATATTATTTTATCAAAATTACTATTTTATCTGTTATTACTTAATTGAGGCTCAACTATATTAAAATGTTTTTAATCTAATTTACTTAAAATCGAATCAATTTCACTATAAAAAGTTATACTCCCTCTGTCCCATTGAATTCTATACAATACTTTTTAGCGCGACTCAAAATATAGTTCTATAATATTTTTTTAAAATTTTTCTTTTCTGAATAAAAGTTTATTGTTTAAATTTTTATTCAAAAAAAATTTAAAAAAAATTCCTCGAAATACGTATAAATATTATACGTATAGCAATTTACCTTAATTTACCTTATGCGAAGCAAGCCTACATAGGGTACAAGATCGAAAAGAATGCATTGGATGGATGCCCGGGCATTGAGAAGGAGGTTGGCCCAGTACATCCTCTTGTGCCTCGCCCCTCTCTCTAAAGGGTCTTGGTTTCGGGGTGGACCCTTTCACTCTATTTTATTATATACGCTTGCTCAGACAAGGCACTCGCCGAGTGCTGATGCTCTCATGCTTTCAGGCGGCGGGATTTCGCTTCTTTCTTCGATTCTTCCGAACAAGAGAGGTTTGATGCTTCTGAATCCATTGTATTAATTCCACTTCCTACTCGCAACGGAGGGAGTATGATTTTGCAGAACTTTTGTCGTATGCAATTCATAAAATTAAACAGAGCTAAAGACACCTTGATTATTTTGATCATGTTTATGTTCTTAACTAGCTACTCCGTTTCAAAATATATGTCCATTTTAGATTAAAAAATTTGTTTCAAATCAGTTGTTCACTACAACTTTCAATGGAAGTTTATATTCACAAAATCAACTCTAGTTCACATATTTCTAATTTATATTTTCAAGATCCCACATATTATACTCAATTAATGTAATTAATATAATTTTTTTCATCAACATTCACATATTAATGTAATTAATATAACTTTTTTCATCAACATTCACATTTTTTAATATGTGTAAATTTTTGAAAGTGAACATTTATTTTGAAACAAAGGAGTACCAATTAAATTTCTGCTTCTGCTTGCTAGGCTGAGCTCCTAGGTGACTGTCCGAAAATCTGAATTCTTCTGGTCTCTCGAGCTAAGGAATGCATTTTAGCACTTTGCACCTTTTATAAATGATACTAACATTTTGAATCGTGACACAAACACAAACACAAACACAAACGTATGATTATGTACAATTCTCAGTCCGTCAAAAAATTATTCATATTAAGAAAAATGTTAGTTGAATTATATTTGTTATCAAAACTCCCCGCCTAATACATTGAAAAATGAAAATATAGTTTATACTCAAAAAGTCAAATTTTAAAAATAATAAATATAAAAATAATTTTAAAAAATTACCTTCAAATATGCATTGAAAGGAGAGTAGGATAAGTAATTTGAGACTAATTTTATTTTCTAAAGTTACATGTATAATGGGACTGGAACGAATGGAATTACTTTTTAAATTTAACAAGCTTAAACCTCGTGCGATGCATGAGTTATTATTAATATTTTTATAATTTAATTTATATTATATATATTACTAATGGAATTTTGATATAAATAATAAAATATTAATTATTATATAAATTTAATTCGAGTGCGTATAATTTCAATTTAAAATCAAATAGTATAAAATAATATATGATTTATGAGATTTGAACCATTGACGTGTCTATATCTTTATATAATAATAATATAAATGGTTGTTGTTGTCAGGATTTTAACCTGAGAACTTATTTGTATTTTTATAAATAATAATATAAATGTTTGTTTTTGGCGTGAATCGAACCTGAGAACTTGGGTAGTGTGTCTTTTTTGAATTTGGATCTAACGATTTGTATTTTTATAAATAATAATATAAATGTTTGTTTTTTGCGGGAATCGAACTGAGAAATTGGGTAGTGTGTCTTTTTTGCCATTATACATGTAACTTAACTTTAATTATTAATTAGATAATTAATAATATAGTATAGTATAGATATCAAAAGAACAAACTTAACTTTCATGGCAAAATCCCACAACTTATCCAGATATATATGGCAAAGATACAATAAATGTATTAAGAGATAATTATTAATTACTATATAAATAAATTATAGTAATTAAAATAAAAACCGAAACGGGTACAAATATCTAATTATTTGAAATCTGAAATATCATAGAATCCATATTGTCAATTTTTGACAATTTTCCAAAATGGTTAAGGTACATGTTAGAGCAAACTCAGTAATCAGTATATAGCTATAATTGTTCTATAACCATGATATAAAATTAACTTTGTAAAGTTATCACTCTAAAACATAATTATAGTTAGTTTTATAAATACATTAATGGATATTTGAATCTTAAATTTATGACTAAAAATAGCTTATCTATTATTACCATATCATTAAATAACTATAAATGATTTAGCAAAAAAAAAAAAAAAAAAAAAAAAAAAAAAAACTA
>PHNY01223093.1:25014-35516 GCA_003724115.2 Anethum foeniculum
TCTGGTTCATTGCTTTGAAGGGAAAAGCCGAAGTGCCACAGTGGTTCTTTCATACCTGATGATCAGGAAGTGAGTCTTGGTTTCTTGAATTTTTGCCTAAGCATTTGAATTGGCATGTCGTTGGTTTTAATATTATGCATAAATATGCTTTACATAGCAAAACATCTTAAAGACTCGTCATTAGGCTCCTCAAAGTTAGAACCTGTTTTGTCACTGAAGAGGCTTAAAATGCAGGAACTTCACTTTATTGGAAGCATGGAATACTTTGAAGCAAGTTCACCGCAGAGCTCAACCTAATGATGGATTTGCAAAGATACTTCTAGAGCTGGATAAAAAGTTGTATGGTAAGGTCTCCATGGAATGGCAACAGCGGAGACCAACTATGAAGGTCTGCCCAATATGTGGAAAGAATGCTGGCTTAAGCAATAGCTCATTGAAGCTTCACTTGCAAAAATCGCACAAGAGACTGTCATCAGGTAGTGTGGACAGTGCCATGACAATAGAAATTCAAAAAGCTCTCAATGTTTTGCAGATAAGCCGCGGTGGAAGTGTGAGCCATGCACAGAGGCAATGTCATCAAATGATGGATGGTTAGATCATGGATTTTCTTTGTTATCTGCGTAAATTTAATACCACTTTGGAGCAGATGAAGTTTAAACATCAAGCAGAGTCGAATTCAGTATACAAAGAAAAACAAATGTAATTTGTATTCCGTGTACTTGTTCAATTGTTATATCTTTGAATTGTTATTCAAAGGATCACAAACTACCCGGTTAGCAAAATGAAAATACGGACTGGCTTATATCCGGTTTGGATCCGAAGCTCAAAATACGGGACTAGTTCATATCCGAATAAAACGATACCAGACCCAAATTTAGACCATATAAAAATAAAATGATCCGAGACATGAGCAAAGGGGTACTTTGTTCAACCCGGATCATTTTACACCCCTAAATTCAAGAGAGTGCAATATGACAATTTCGGCGGGTATACCTGTTATCCACCATTACATAAACAGTTTCACTTGTAATCAAACATCTTTCAAAAAAAATATTTGACATTATTCATGCAGGACAGTGACCATGGGGCAAAGTGACAAGTAGCCCCAAATTGATCGTTCATACACAAACTATATAATCCTTTGATAAATCATAGTGTAATGGTATCCTATCGCAAATCTAAAACTACTTGCACATAACTTTGCATTTACTTGGCTGTAGTCCTTGGTTTCTTCAAAGGGGCTGGCAGTCTATAGCCTAGAATCCTGCCTCAGTGTCTCAGTAGGTCAAAGTGTTTCAAAGATGTATCTGTTACTCAAAAGACATTTCATCTGATAGCAGCTCAAACAATGATGTGTGTAGAAAAAAACATCTACACTGCTATCGGCTCTGGTAATGATTCAGGAGCACCACTACTGCCATTGAGAACAGTGACATTACCATCAGAATCAACATCAACAATCACCGAGTCACCCTCTTTGATCTCTCTTGCAAGCATCTTCTCAGCCATGCTATCCTCCAAGAGGCGCATTATAGCTCTTCTCAGGGGCCTTGCCCCATAACTTGGGTTGTAACCTTCGTCAACAACCCTATCCCTAAACCTCTCTGTAACCTGAAGCTCAATTTCTTTGCCCTTCAACCTCTCGAAGACTTCCTTAAGCATAATATCTGCTATCTCCTTAACCTCCAGCTTGGTTAGCTGCCTGAACACAATCATTTCATCCAGCCTATTCAAGAATTCTGGCCTAAAGTACTGTTTCAGTTCCTCTGTTACAAGGCTCTTGATACGGTTGTAACTACTATCTTTCTCATCGTAATCAAGATCAAATCCTATACGGCGGCCTCCCTTCTCAATCACACTGCTTCCAACATTCGATGTCATAATCAATAGTGTGTTCTTGAAGTCAACAGTTCTACCTTTGCTATCTGTCAGCCTACCATCCTCTAAAATCTGAAGCATCATGTTGAATACGTCAGGGTGCGCCTTCTCAATTTCATCAAAGAGAACAACGGTATAAGGTCTGCGTCTAACAGCCTCAGTTAGTTGACCACCTTCAGTGTAACCAACATAACCCGGAGGTGAACCAATGAGCTTTGAGACTGTATGTCTCTCCATAAATTCACTCATGTCAAGACGGATCATGGCTTCCTCAGAACCAAAGTAGTATGCAGCCAGTGACTTTGCTAGTTCCGACTTTCCAACACCAGTCGGCCCAGAAAATATAAAGCTAGCAATAGGCCGATTAGGATTCTTGAGCCCAACTCGGGCACGGCGGATTGCACGGCTGATAGCTTTGACGGCTTCATCCTGACCAATAACTCGTGTGTGGAGTGTCTCTTCCATCTTGAGAAGGCGGTCAGACTCATCAGTTGATACTTTATCAACAGGTATGCCTGTCCATGAAGCGACAATGTGCTGGATGTCCACTTCTGTCACGACTGGACCCTCATCCCCTGTCTCGGTCTCTGCCTTGCTCATCTCTTTGTTTTTCTCCACAAGGGCTGTTATCTGTGTCTTAAGATCCATTTCTCTATCTCGCAACTCTCCAGCCTGTTCAGAAGTTTAGGTAATACAGGCTTAGAAGTTTTAAAATACAGAACGATGATATTTGCAGCATGGCAAATCCCGGAGCACTATATTATAAACCTATTGACTGTTTCTTCTCAAACTTTCGTCCGGTTATTTTAATTTTTAAATCTTCAAAAAATCATGTTCTTACAAAATTATGCTCTACTGACCCATAAACGTTCTTCTTAAAGTCATTTGGGATATTTTCTTTGCTCATTTAGGCATGAACTGCTCAGGATATACTGATGATTCAGACTTCCTACAATCTCTATTTAGGGTCCAAGACAAAGAGATAGGACTTCTTAACTCAATATACAAAGACAATTTTAGTGGAAAATAGTTGCTTATTACCTTTTCAAAGTCTTGGCCACGGACAGCTTCATTTTTCTCCTTGGTTATCTGCCTAAGCTCTTTCTCAAGCTCTCTGGCTTCCTCTGGGAGCTGTTAAGCACATAAGATAAACCAACTAATTCAAATAACCAAAGCGACAAAATGTCAATATGGATGATCGACAAGTATGTCTTAGTACCTGTGCATGACGAAGTCGGACCCTGGAACCAGCTTCATCAATTAAGTCAATTGCTTTGTCAGGAAGAAAACGGTCACTGTTGTATACATCGAAACATCAGAGTAAGATATTATTACACCAATAACTACAAAAAAAGAATAAACTAATCACAAGCAAAGATAATTTCACATAGAAAAAGAGTGACCACAGATAGCATATCCCTCGTTTGCATAATTATGAAGCAATCACATTGTTCTAGTATAGGAAGAATTGTTTTATACTACTACATGGGAAGAAGCAAATATGTTACAGACTGATCTGACATTGTATTAAAAGAATGAACAATACTAAACTGGAGGTGCTACTAAATTTTATACTTACTATAGTTGAAGAGCACATTCCTGTCTTTGAACTTCTTAATTTTCTTTACTTCAATCCAAACATATTTACTACTATATATAATATTTATATGTTCTTTTATCTCACATTATCAAAATTTACCATTTCTTTACATCTATAACCAAATCTTTATTATTTCAAAATTGACTTATTTGTTATTATATTATATATATAATAGAGCAACTAGGGGGTTCAAGGTTCATTGAGACATTTTATTCCTTGTAAGATTACTAAATTACCCTTAATAATTATATATGTTAATTACTTTTCATTTAATATACATGTTTCAATTGCATCTAATTTAATAATGCATGTATTAATTAGTCTAACTCATTATTACATATATTTATTACTATTTCATCATTTAATATTAACAATTTATAACTATATATATATATATATATATATATATATATATATTATATTTATCTTATATAATTTTCATACTGAACATGATTATCACACAATATTTAAAATTTATTATTTTAAGTGAATATTTTAGGAAAAAACATATCTTGGTGTATGAAGACTTAAGCACGAATTATTTTTTATTCGAATGGTACGAAGAACTATTGTAAGAAATAATAGTTGTCATCATACGATTAAAACTAATCATAAACAAATATCATATCAAAATTTTTAAAGATATATGTATTATAATGTTGAAAGTTTTAAACCTATTTATTTATAACAAATATTGAGCTTTCATGTACATAAAAAACAGTTGAACAAATTTTGGGTCATTAATCTCAAGGCACATACTTCTCGGAGATTATTAATCTCATAACATATACTTCCGTCAAGATTAAGAATCAAGTAACTTATTTATTGCACTTTTAGCAAATAAATACATCGTTTATTTTAAAAAATATTAGTAATTTATCGTATTTTGAACATGCCCGTGAGGCACGGGCTATTAGAGTGAGTTAGTCTTAAATCTACTCTTTTCTGTAATTTCAAATTTATAAATTATGTGTACAAATATGGTTGTATTTTATACAAAAATCAGATAAATTTGTATATAATCTATAAATTATATCTACAAATAGATTTGAATTGCAAAAAAAGAGAGCGAAGACTTTTGAGGTAGATAATAACATAATTTTTATAAATAGATCTATCACTCCTCTCTCGTTATAGTATATTTCATATGTTTTCAAATTTTAATTATGCAAAATCAGGATAATTTTAATTTGGCATCACTACATTATTTTTAATGTTATAAATTTAGCCTAATACGATTTTCCTTTATATTAATATACAGAGTCTAATACATTTACTACATCAGTCAAAATTTCTAAATTTTATTTGTAATGTCAAAATTTTTAATTATTTGATAATATATATAGTCAAATATGATTCTTCTTTATGTTGTTAGTCTATTACATTTACTATATTACTTGAGTTGTCATATAAAAAAATTATTTAATTAATTTTTAGAAATTTTTTCCAACAATATATCTAATCACATAAAATCATGCATATGTATAGAAAATTGGGATCCAACCCATTCTTTCTTAATTTAAATTGAAATGTACAACTATCCAGTAAATAAAATTTTTTCTTAAAACATAAAAAAACGTTCCTCTCTTCCCAAGCATTCCCGAAAACTACTCATTTATTTTTACGACAGAATCCGNNNTACAAATATAACCGACCAATTTATTATTATTATTAGGTGCATCTCTAAATTATGCATAATTAATATATAAAAAAATTTATGTAATTTACTATTGAAAATTGTATTTGAACAATTAATATCATAATGTACATGAACATTTACAAAAGAGGGCGCGAATCACGGATAAAAAACTAGTATACATAACTTCCCACTGATGTTCAATTATTGTAGCTTCAGAATACTATAGCTACAAGTCTCGAAGCAAGCCAATAGGTCAAATGTGTTCGTACTCATTATTTTTGTACTTGTATTGTTTTTTTATTTAGCATAAAAATCTTGTATTGTGTTTCACGATTGATTAGTAAGTTAGGTATCTAATTAACAACAGAAAACTGTACTAGGTGCTTCCTAGATTAAAAAAAAAAAAAAACAAATATGGAATCCACTTTGGTAATTAATTTTTTTTTTGTTTAGCAAAAAAAAAGCTTGAATTGTGTTTAATGATTGACTAGTATGTTAAATATCTACCTAACAGAAAACCGTACTAGGCGCTTCCTAGATAATAAATAAATATGAAATCCACTTTGGTAACAAACATGGGAAGTGTAACTACCAGGCATTTTATAGCTACGTAACCATCAGCACCAATAACGAGCTTAAAAGTAAAGTGGCATGACAAGCACAAGAGTAGATCATCACGAAACAGAGAAGCATTTATATCTGGAAGTAAGTACCTGATATACTGGTACGACAGCTGTGCAGCTGATTCTAAAGCTTCATCAGTATATCTCAGCTTGTGGTGAATCTCGTATCGTTCTCTGAGCCCTTTTAGAATCTGTATGGTTTCATCTACGCTAGGCTCGGGCACCTTGACTGGCTGAAACCTCCTCTCCAGAGCTGGGTCTTTCTCAATGTGCTTCCTGTATTCATCAAGTGTTGTGGCCCCAATACACTGCACCCATTCAGACACATGTTATGTGTTCCACCAAGGTAATAACACTAAAAGCTCAAAGTAGGTAAAGCTACTGATATTATACTTCGATGAAGCATGTACAACAAAACTTAAAACTAGACTACTACCAACAGTTTTGCTTATGCTACTAATTCCTAAACCAGTAGAAAAGGAACATTCAGTTGGCATGTGTTCTGGCTTTGAAATAAAGTGAAATAAGAAAATATCACATCACAACTGCAAGCACATGGACTTCCAACTAAATTAAACAACCAGAGTAGAATTTTTTATCAACTCTCTTTTTACCCTAGTATGCAAATTAACTATATCAAATATGTATGGAATTATAAATATTGGGGCCCCGAGGCCCGCGACTTTCCGGCTTAGCCCAAGGCCAGCCCTGGTTACCACACAAAACCCTTAATTATCTTCATATTTTGCATATCATGCTTTAGTCTTATCAATTCTTTCTCTCATTATAGTCTGACCAATCACAAAAGCGAAAGTTTTGGAACATCAACTCCCATTCATATCAGCAACTCTCCTCTCTCTCCTAACAATTTCAATAATAATCCCATTAGTATTTTCATCTGCAATACACTTATCTTATGATTTCATTTTAGAACTCGTTATGTACGACTGGGATGATGATGTGCACATATGCTCTCTATATACTCTGAAACTTTATTGGTGATTTTCCTTGAGATTCTATATTATCTTCAGAGAGGTTTTTTTTTTAGTATGATTCAGATGCAATTGTGTTTTGATGCGTCAAATCCAGATTTTAGGTGCGCAACCAGCAGCTATTGTGATTAACCAATCTGTCCATCAAAAATCTATGCTGAATGGCTATTTTTGACTTCCAAGATTGGCCCTGGCCTAGTCAAAAAGGTTCAATTTGTCTATTCTTGTTGTACTTGTAAATGCATATGCTTTTAAAGTTCATAGCTGAAACAGTGAAACTCCGATGCTAAAATGGATATGAGACCCAAAAGTATCACATTTTTATATTGCTCAAATTTTATAGGTACAATTTTTAGATAATTTTAATGGAATTCCCTCTATGCCTAAAAAGTAATATGTACTAACTAATTAGGTTTAAGAGTACTAAGAACAAAGAACAAAATGTAAGCGTCAAAATTACCTGTAGTTCTCCTCTCGCAAGCGCAGGCTTCAATATGTTTGCAGCATCAATAGCACCCTCTGCTGCTCCTGCTCCAATCAGGGTGTGCACCTCATCAATAAATAATATAATATCATCAGCTTGCTTAATTTCATCCATAAGTTTCTTAAGCCTTTCTTCAAATTCTCCACGATATTTTGTTCCAGCAACAAGGAGACCCATGTCAAGGGTTATGACCTGAATATAACAGTGAAAATAAGAAAGTAGATAGTACTGATTTTGTACTTCAGGTACAAATTATAACTGTATATCTAGAAACGATTTAAAATAATAGAAAATTTATGTGGGCTGATAAAAAAAACCATGTGGCATCAACCACATTCTACATGCCCATGCAGATTTACTACAAAACCAATTATATGCAGAACATTGGATATATAACTCTGAACTGTTTTAACCCCTCACCTTCTTCCCCTCCAATGTTTCTGGAACATCACCATTTGCAATCCTTTGAGCAAGGCCTTCGGCGATAGCTGTTTTGCCAACACCAGGCTCTCCAACAAGGCAAGGATTATTTTTAGTCCTCCGGCCCAAAATTTGAGTGACGCGTTCAATTTGTGGTTGTCTTCCTACCACTGGATCAAGCTTACCCTAAAGATTGAAAAAAACAAGTTCTTAAGAATAATAGATATATTCTTCCAAAAGTACTTATGAAGTTAAGAAACGTTGAATCACCTCCTCAGCCAGCTTTGTCAGATTAGTTCCATACTCCTCTAAGGTAGGCATCTTGTTGTTAGAGCTTCCACCACCAACAACAGCGCCAGCTTCTTGGCTCTCTCCAACCATTCGAATAACCTAAAGGCGCAATATAGATTTACATGGACATTATGTACATAATGGAAGAATAAAAACACAATGTTAGAAAGTTACATATACAGAGCATTTCTTGCCTGTGTCCGGATGTTATTTGGGTCAGCTCCTAGGTTCTCGAAAACTCGTGCTGCTACACCTTCACCCTCACGCAGCAAACCCAACAGCAAATGCTCAGATCCAATATAATTATGACCTGAACCAACAGCAATGTAACTAATATATTCATGTACAAGTGCAAAAAAAAATTATTTGCTAAACGATATATGAGTATCAAAATATCATGTCCATATCTTTCCCGTGTAAAGCCAAGTAGGAGAACCCTCATAAAGATAACATAAAAAGGAAAAAATAAAGTAGAAGATCCCAGAAGTGAACAAAGTACCTAATTGACGGGCTTCCTCTAGTGAGAGCTCTAAAACACGCTTAGCGCGGGGAGTAAAAGGTATTTCTACAGCAACAAACCCACTACCCCTACCAATAATCTTCTCCACCTCTACACGTGCATCTTTCAAATTAATACCCATCGACTTGAGCACTTTAGCAGCAATACCAGTGCCCTCACCAATAAGACCCAACAATATCTGCTCTGTTCCAACAAAATTATGGCCCAGGCGCCTTGCCTCTTCTTGCGCAAGCATAATGACTTTTATTGCCTTCTCTGTAAACCTCTCAAACATAGCTTTCGGTACGGTTCGACAAGCTCTTCCCCGTCGAATAGAGGTTGCAGCAGCTACCTTCGAATGGAAGTCCTGGCCAGATCTTACCATGGTATCTAATGAATTGACTCCTCGTAACCCTGAAAAACTTGTCATTCTTAGTGGAACAGTTCTTAAAGTGCACATCATCTTCACTGATCTTTTAGTTTTTTCAGATCTTATATTTTGAACATTCCTTCGAACAGCAACTGAAGATGCGAAGTAGGTTGACTGAACCAAAGTGCTCGTCATGATTGCCTCCAAGTAATCTGTGCATGATAACAATAATAATTACAAATCCATGCAATAGCGATGCAAACTGCATCACAAATATCCTTGGAACTGAGAACTAAATATTCAGTTTCATATATCACATAAAACTTAGTTTCTGCAAAGCCAAATATCCGCACAGTGCAAAAGATATATGTATCAAATTATCATCTAGATAAAAATATATATATATATACTGTATACGTACTCTTAATACGTACTCTTGTTATTATTAGTACGAACTACTAGGAATAAACCTAGACGCTTCAACGTGAATACTATAGTTCATACAGAGCAGAACCGAAAAGAAGTAATAGCACTAAGCCCTGTACCTCGAGGTGAAACTTTCAGTGTAATATGTAAAAGAGGTAAAATGTAAGCATGATAATTTTATAAACTCTATATGACTTCAGTAAGAAAATGTGCAATTATACATAATACACACTTTTTCCGTGTCATTTAAAAGGTCAATAAACTTGCTAATAAACTAATCAAACCTATCAATCATATCGTCAGAAGCAATAGTCTTACTAAACTTGGGAAAACATAGCCCTAATTTTATAAACTTTATATGACTTCAGTAAGAAAATGTGCAATTATACATAATACACACTTTTTTCGTGTCATTTAAAAGGTCAATAAACTCACTAATAAACTAAATAAACCTATCAATCATATCGTCAGAAGCAATCGTCTTACTACACTTGGGAAATCATAGCCCTAATTCGAATATACTTATGAAACTAACTAACAAACAATCTAATAACATAGTAACCTAGCACATACAAATTCAATGAAGCAACGAATATACTTAACACGAGCTCGAAAACCAAATCAATACACACAATAGATACAAACAATAACTAATCGATTTAGACTAAAATGAGCTACGGAGCTGTAATTGTAAACACTAACATCAATACATGACAATAAATAGTCAATCTGAGTAAGAAATGATATAATTACATTGTAAATCACGGAAATAATTAAACAGATAAGTGAAAAATGAATGAATTAAAAGAGAAGCTAATAATAATAATAACATGAGCTGAAAAAAAAAACAAATTGTAGATATATATGTACATAAATTAGGGTAATAACAATGTTTACCTGAGAGAGAGAGAGAGAGAGAGAGAGGTGTGCGAGAGAGAGAGGGAGAGAGGTGTGCGCACAAGCAAAGCGAGCGCTTGTGGGGATGATGTTAAGACTGGTAGGCCGGATTGAGAGGATATGTATGTTTATTATTTGTATAGTTTAGACTTTAGATGGGGAGTTGAAGATACAAACGGTGTCGTTTTTTTAATTTTCTTGTGGGGGTTGGTTTTCCTAAATGGCCGAATAAAATGTACTTACTCCGTCCATTCAATAATATGTGCCTGTTTGGAAAATCTTATTTGTCAGAAATAAGTTACTTATTTCTGAAAAAAGTACATCAAACTGTACATTTTTCTGAAATAAGTTACTTATTTCTGACAAGTTTTTGCATATAAGAG
>PHNY01223126.1:4651-17963 GCA_003724115.2 Anethum foeniculum
TTTACTAATCGTGAGATCTATATTCCAACATTTACAGAGGATTACATTAAGCTTTGGTTGAAAGATGCAACGTGAATTCATATCAAAGATTCATTCCTTATTTACCTTATCAAAGATTGCTCACTGAACCAAAGTATCACAGAAAGATCAAGAGGGAACCGAAAACGTATCAAGCTGCTTTTCTTAAGCCACATTATTATCACCCCATGTCAAATAAATTAGATGCCTACTACATCCTTTATTCTCAAAATGTATCAATGTTAATGGTGAATCACTTGATATACAATTACACAAGTACGAATGTAACTGGACACGGACCTACTTACTATAATCTTTTGAGCAGACAGATGCCAACAATTGGAAAGCACAACTTGGCACTACAGCTAGATATGATTCTCACATTCTTTTTTCCTTTTTTCAGAATCAAAGTTTTGATTGTCTGATAAGTTCTTTTGTATATTTGTAAGGAAATTTAGATATACTGGTTAGCAATTAATCATTTTCCGATCTAATTTATTAACAAAGAAAATGTAATACTGATATTATATATAATAGTTTATTGTTAAAAATTTATCTCTTATAGTTCCAAGTTCAATACTAGAGATTTCTAAAAGCAGATACTTATTTTAAAGACATATAAGTTTAATTATTTAACACAAAGATTTGTACCTGTTCTAATAGCTTAATTTTCTTTAGTAGGTATTATGCCTAGGTTAATAAAAAATTTATTTGTATTTTTTTTTCCATTTTCAAAAAAAAATTTGAAACTAAAAAGAATGCAATACAACTTTTATTATACCGTTTGTAACGCTAGGTTAATTTTACTTGCATGCTGTTAGTTGCAAAAGTATATTTTTGTAAACTTTTGAGTAGTATATTTTTATAAAACAAAACAATCAAATAACTTATTTTTAACAAAAAAATAAAATCGTACTTAGCATAAAAACACCAAGAAATTATTGAGTTTGTCAAAATTAGGAAAGGTAATCGGTCATCTTGGAAACCCGGAGTATCTAGTCATCTCATGTCTCCATCCCTCAGCGGGGATATAGAAATCAGGGATTTTTGTGAGAAACCAAGAATTCTTATTTTTTTTAATTTAAAATTTATTATTATTATTTTATAATTAAACTTATGCGCATGTAGAGAGTCGAACACTTAAAATATGATTGATAAAACTAATATAATAATTCATGAAACATATCGTATGTACTAAAACTAATATTATATTTAAAAAAAGAATTTGAATCAACCATTATTGATATTAAATAAAATAAAGGATAGAATTATATAATTATATTATATTGTACTATTAGTTATCGGATTAAAATTCAAAATTACAATAGTAGTATTTATAAATTAATACATTAAACCTTTATCTTAATCTTAAAACTAATACATTAAGGCCTCGTTTGTTTCAATATAATCTAATTATGTAACTTGAATTTTAATTTGAGTACGGTAACTCTAGGTTACATTATAGGGCTTTTATAGTTACTACAAAATTGGAAATTAGTTATCAAAATTCACCATGATCACCATAAATTACGTAAAACTACGTAGTTATCCAATATAAAAACATTAATTACTTACCAAAATTAATTACGACAAAGTTCAACTTCCTCTATAACTACAAAATTGATGAAGTAAACGAAGTCTAAGAAGTTGGAAATATATATTCTAGATAATTTTTTTTTTGAATTTAAATCTTAATAATAATAAAGAAATTAGGCAAACAAAATAATGTGTATTCTAGAGCACGTATATTTGCATGGAAAGGTTGACCAAACATGTGTGTGTACACGTATTTGATGTTTAACTTGTTATAATATGCTAGGAGTACACAGAAAAGGGAAGGTGGGGGAGATATATATGGCAAATCATGCCAGCTGTAAGTGAACTGAATTTATTTAGAGAAAAGAACAATGTTGTTTCGTTCTTATACGTCTCTTTTTTTAGCCTTCTTTCAAACGGGCAATCAACAAATATATAGCATGAATATTGATTGATTGATTCACTTGTTTGTTTTCAGTTATCTTGACCGCGTCATTCTTTATTGGCTTACCATATCTCTATTACACACACTAATATATATATATATAGATGGTTTCACTTGTCATCTCTCGATCCTCTGCTAAACGCACAAACAAAAACATGGATGATGGTTACAAATCTCTTCTGTCCAAAAGAAAAACACCACTAATATTATGTATCTCTTTGTTTCTCATGCAACAGTTGTTTTTAGATGGTGTTGTCTCTTTTCAAATAGCTGGAGGAGTAGTAGAAACTCTTGAGTTTAACAAAAGCTTTGCTCCCCTCTTTGGTGATGGAAATCTTCATCGTTCTCCAGATGACAAGTCCGTTAATCTTCACCTCAACCAATATACAGGTATTGTATTTTTATATACTTCAACTTTTCATATTTTATTTTACATGTTTTTACATGTATATATCTTGTTAACAAAATTCGTGTTGATTGCTGGGGTACTACTAGTTTGTTCAAAGTGCTTCAATTTTACGTTAGTTTCTCCTTATTATCTCATGCATATAGGCTGAAATTACTTTTGGACCCCTAGATATATTTGATGCTGCCGATTACTTTCGATCATTAACCCGTAATTTTAAATTGCAACTTCTGGTTGGGGACATACTGTAACATCTTACAATAACGGCGTCTAGGATTCATCAACATAGTATATTCTCATACGCATTATTTTCTTTAATTTTTTATTATCACTCATTAGTACTATAATTAATTTGTACTATTTAATTTCAATTTCATTAAATTAAAGTAATGACTTAAAGTTACATTCTTTTATATGATTCAAAAATTTATGTATAATATATTATTTAAAACTATATTTAATATTTAAAATATTTCTTTTAATCTTTTAGAATTACAATTGATAATTTCTAATTATGAGATTGTCACATTGACTAGGAAAAAACAAAAAAAAAGGTAGTTATAATAATAAATTGAGCATGATGGATGGCCTCTGTTTTTATTATATGACTTGATGTTCAAAGACAACATAGTTATATATATAATTTTTTTAAAAAAAATTCTGAATAAAAAAAATAATAAATATTGTGATTTAAAAAATAGTATTTGTAACTACCCGCGTATTGAAATGTGTGGAGTGTAATTCCCACAAGACCGGTTGGATTCTCGTATCTAAAAAATAACAGGTGTTGCTAACTATATTATTTTGATCGTAATATGTAGAACATCTTATAATTTAAATAATACGAGTTTAGCTTAAGATAATTTAAATACGTATATAAAATATTTGTAAATGATAAATGTAAATTATATAAAGAATCTATTTTCTTATATTTTTACATATTTTTAAATGAACTAGTCAACAGGTAATAACTATTATTAAAAATGTAAATGGAGAATATATAATGAAGTTAATAAAAATGATAATGGAATTAGAATTCGAAAAATGAAAAGAGTGCAAACAGACTTAGGAGTACAGGAGTGTAACGAGTACAAAGATAAAACAATAAATACATGTCATAGAATTGAAAATATAAAAGTTGCGTATTAATCAGACTCATTGGTTAAGGACAAAATTGTAATTGTTGTTTACTGTACAAAGTAATTTATTACTGCATATAGCAATTATGTTAATATGTTACATGATAAATTAATACCCCGGTGTCTAATATTTTCGCATCGAAACCGAAAATGTTGATTAGGAAAATTATTTACTAATAAAGTATGTGTGATTTTGATTAAAAAATAATATTATTTTGAATAATCACCGTTTGTTTTCGCAAAGCATAAAATTAAACTCAAATTTATATTTAGTTTGTCACTTTGTTGATGATGATGCTGCTACTACTACAATTAGGTTTTATATTATAAAAAAAAACATAACAAGTTATCGACCGATGATTTTATCATGTTTTGATTTCAAGTCATTCGATCTCTACGCGAATTTATATTTGATTTATGTTATTTTGTTGATGCTGGTGCTACTATTATTATTAAGCTTTATATTATAAAAAAAAACATATCAAGTTATTAACCAATGATTTTGTATCAGGTTCTGGTTTCAAGTCATCTGATCTCTACAGTCATGGTTTTTTCAGTGCTAAGATTAAGCTACCTTCCACTTACACGGCTGGAATTGTTGTGGCTTTTTACGTAAGTGCTCCTTATATGTATGAGTGTGTATATATACACACACACACATATATATATATATATATATATATATATATAAAGATTAAATTAATAATCTTTTCTTAGTTTTGTAGAGTGTATTATTAATTACTTATCTTGTTAAATAAACTTTATTAGTATACTTAAAAGAAATTTGGACTTTTGTCAACAGACAACGAACGGAGATGTATTCGAAAAGACTCACGACGAATTAGATTTCGAATTCTTGGGAAATGTTAATGGGAAACCATGGAGATTTCAGACGAATCTGTATGGAAATGGGAGCACAAGTAGAGGAAGAGAAGAGAGATATACTCTTTGGTTTGACCCTTCGAAAGAATTTCATCGTTACAGTATACTGTGGACTCCAAACAAGATCACGTGAGTTTTTTTTTTTTAATATTGTCATGCCCATATGAATAGGTCAATTATACCTCCTTAATATTTTCTTTCATCTTTCATTATCTTCTATATGATGTAGCTTCCTTGATCATCTTTTCTTTAAAAAGTCTAGTATGTTGAAAAAATTATTATTAGTTCAATATATCATGCAATTAATGTTATTTGTATCCAAATATTTGCTACTATAATTCATGTCTATGTCACATTTGGTTAAAATTTAATTCTTCCTTTTATTTTTTATGTTTGAAACGGTCCTACGATAAATTATTTCAGAACACATTTTGTTATTTCATTTTTTTAATTTAATACTATTAATAATATAAATATAAATGCTGATACTTATGTGCTTTTATAAGGATTTAAAATTTTTTAAACCTGTTTTTGTCAAATAAGGATTTAAAATTTTTTAAACCGGTTTTTTATTGACAATGTGTAGCTGATTACTAATTGATTTAATATATAATGTATTTTCAGCTTTTACATCGATGATGTCCCGATCAGAGAAATAAATCACAATGAAGCAATGGGCGGAGACTACCCTTCAAAACCAATGTCTTTGTATGCTACCATTTGGGATGCTTCTAATTGGGCAACCTCTGGTGGTAAATATAAAGTGAACTACAAATACGCGCCATTTGTAGCTGAATTTACAGAACTCGCTCTCCATGGATGCTCTGTTAATCCACTGGAAGAGTTTACAACTCCTAGTTGCAACAAAAATAATATTACTTCTAATTTCACTAATGTCACTCCAAATCAACGAATGGCGATGAATAAATTCAGGCAACGGTACATGTACTACTCGTATTGCTATGATACGTTGAGATACCCTACTGCGCTACCAGAATGTGTGATTGATCCACTGTTAAGAGAACAATTTAAGGATACTGGAAGGTTAAAGTTTGGTAGCAAGCATCGTAGCCATTCACATCGAAGCCATTCACAGAGAAGAAATAAGAATTCTAAAGGTAGAAAGCATGGTAATTAAAGTGAGCTGTGATTCTTACAAAGATTATTTTGTATAGACAAGAATAATGAATTTTGAACCTTATATGATTTACAAATGTTTACGATTGATATATTTCTTGATTGTAAATCCATGATATATAAATCTTAGTATAATAATTTAATTAATGAAAATGATAATAAATAATGTTCAGCCATTTATTTTAGCTTTGAATTCAATTTTTTTCAAATGACAAATTTGTATTTTTATGTTGGAATTTTTATATTATTCGTATTGTTGGTGACAAAGAGCAAGAAAAAACTAAATTAGCAAATATGATTTTTTTGATGGATAATGTTTACAAACATAAGTTTGAAATATTTGATATATTGTTCAAATATTTTAATGAATGATGTTTTTAAATTTAATATGTTGCTATGGCAGTTAAAAGGGTAAAAAAAATTAAAATATGAATGGTAACTAGTCATTTTACTTATATTTTAACGTTTAACTAATATTTGAATAATGGGATTTTTATGGTACCACTCGTAAATCAATATATATATATATATATATATATATATATATATATAATATATTTTTATATTAATATTAATAATATTTTAAAAATTATGATTAAATTAATTAGAAATAACAAAATAACAAAATGCAACGGTAATTATAATATAAAACAATCACAAAAGTCCAACGTCTAAATATCAATATATTTATGCAGTACAATTATACTTGAGCTAAACCAAATCCAATTAATGATATAATTATTACAGAAAAGATGTATGAACCTTTACTCCGATAGCTGAATTAATGACAATTATAACTAATAAATTGATAACGTTTATTGTTGGTGATACTGATTGAAAACACTAAATTACTAAAAGTGAAAGGTGATTTTGAAGATGCTACAGTACTTATTACTTATATAGAGAAACGAGAGTCCTGAATTTCATACATACAATGTAGATACTCTATATATACATGTCCAACTTGATAATAATTGAGGTAAACATATTGTCTTACAAGCACATTGAGACTGATAGTCTCCTGATTCTCATTAGCCTTGACAAGATTTGATATACGATTTAAATAATTACATGAATGTACTCAGCATGGATTGCAAATTTCAGTGCAGACGAGGTTTTTATCTGTTCAATATTTTGTTCTCTAAGACTTAAATCAGCAAGGCTAACCGAAAGATTAACTTCCTTGTTTTTTGTCCACCGTTTAATTTCAGATTCCAAGAATCTTGAACTCGTAGCTTTTTGTTCGCGAACTGACCCTCCAAAGTGCATACTAACAATATTTCAGCAAGGCAGCCCCAAAAAACCAACATCCAATGGCAACATCCAGTGGCAAGTAATGATAAAAAAATTATTTAATGATCAAATTCTGAAAGACTAAAATTCCACTCGCCAACCTCCACAAACTCCCCAGAGGATGAGAAACAGTAAAAATTTCATGACCCTTAAGCACTGTTTTCAATTCTTCCTTCAGTGCAAAATTAAGCACAAGTTCTACTTCAATGTTCGTGTAACAACTAAGTATTAAAATTTCAGAATTAAATATCATTTCCTCAACTCTACAAGCATAAGATTGATCTGAACCGTAAAACACAACCTCAAGTTCTTTATAACCAAAACGTTTGACATCTTCTTCTTTCACTTCTCTAAGAAAATGAGCAGCAGAATATAATAGCTATTTTTTTAATTGTTCCGACAACAAAACCAGTTACATATTGCTTGAATTTTCTCGGATCATTGTTCCACCTTAATATTACAGTGGCTCTCTCCACATGAGATAGCATAGCTTAATCAACAACCATCTTAACTAATACAAGAAAAAATAGAATAGACAAATAAAGATAAAGCATGAAATCAAAAGAAATATAAGAATATATGGTTATTTTTTTGATAGGAAGAATATATAATTGATGAAAGCGAAAGGAGTAGAAGAATATATGGTATGTACAAAACATTTAACCCCAACTCTTACATCACACATTTTCTTGTAGCTAACCATATTCTATCGATTGTCAAATAAAACTCGAGCACTGAGAAATGTGAATATCCCTAATGGATTTCGAGTATCGCAAGGCAATATACACGTAGCAATTCCGGAAAATTCAAACTCTCAGAATTTAAAATAGTATAACAAGACCCAATTCTCTATTACCAAGTAAAAATTATTTTTGATATCAGTCATCCAAGAAAATCTAAAATGAAGAACCTAAACTAATCAAGTCAAATTAGGAAAAAATAGTAATTAAGCAACAAAATTGAGGTAAAATGTAAGAATGTATATACCCTAAAAATGAAGCATGAAGAAGCAGTTGAATTATAAACCTAAAAAATGAAAAATGGTTCGGGAAATAGAAGAGAGTACCTGGTACAGAGGAAAATGATTGTTCGTTGGCCTAAAATTGTTTGCTCGCTGACCTGTTAACACTCCTTCGTTTTGATTATGTCGATATCGCTATTCGAAACACCCTTCCGTCTACTCTAAGACGAACAAGAAGGGATATACTATATACAGATTATTAATTCAAAAGCTTTTTTTTATTTGATACTTGCAATATTTTAATTCTTAATTTTATATTTAGTATTGATTTTGGGTATATTTAAAATATAAGAATAAACTAACATTACTTACTAGCATCACTTTTATATACAATTTTATTTTTAATTAATCTAGGCATGTTTTTATTTTTGATAGTTTATAATTTTCTTAATCAAAAAAAATTATAAATAGAAACAAGACATGGATATTTTAGATTAAAATTTTTGATTTGATAAATTGAAATGTCAGATTGATAATAGTAGATTATTTTAAGAGAAGGACGATAAAACATTTTTTCAAAAATAATAAAGTATTTTATTTTGTACAAGATATCCATTTGAAAATATGATATCCCATATTTTTTGAATCCCATTTACCAGGAAAAAATTTTATACAATGATTTTTTCGACACCCATTAATATAATGTAATTCATGTACAAATACTAGAATGTCTATTTAATTTTATTAAATTTTACCAAATAAAATAGTATTATGTGATATGGTTGTAAGTATGACATAATAAGAATACAAGAGGATTTTGGATTGAATTAAAATTTATAAACTAGAAAGTCGATATGGGTTCAATTTGGCATGAATTAATTAATTTAAAAATTTATTATAAAAAATTTCCCGTTACATTCTGCAAGGCATCCCCAGAAGAACCAACATCCAATGACTGGTAATGATCGAAAAAAATCATTTTAGGATCATATGCTGTAACACTAGCTTTATTCTCGAACCTGTTACAAGAAATATTTTCACTCGCCAACCTCCATAGACTCCCCAAAGGATGAGAGACAGTAAAAATTTCATGACTCTTGATCATTGTTTTCAATTCTTCCTTCGGTGCAAAATTAAGCACGTATTCTACTTCAATGTTCGTGTAACAACTAAATATTAAAATATCAGAATTAGATATTATTTCCTCAACTTGACAAGCATAAGATTGATTTGAACTGTAAACGCAACCTCAAGTTCTTTATAACCATAAAGTTTGACATGTTTTTCTTTCACATTTCTAATAAAATGAGAAGCAGAAAATTAATAGCTATTTTTTTTAATTGTTCCGACAACAAAACCAATTGCACATTCCTCAAACTTTCTAGGATCAAGGGTCCACCTTAACATTAAAATAAGACAAAATAGCTTGATTTCATGTAACAACAAAGTATTAAAATCTCAGAATTAAGTATCACTTTCTCAACTTGGAAAATATAAGATTTCTCCGAGTAAAACATAACATTAATTTCTTTATAACCATAATGTTTGACGACTCATTTAACATGTCTAACAAAATGAGCAGCCGAAAAGATAACATTTATTTTTCCTATTTTTCTGATAACAAAGCCAATTATATACTCTTTTAACTTTTTCGGATTATTCGTCCACCTCAATGTTACAGTGGCTCTCTCCAAAAAAGATATTATAATTTCATCAACAATCATGTTATACAATTGGAAAAAAAATAAACAACTGGAAATCACATTACATCCCAGCATAATAATATTTCAATTTTTAATAAAGATTCAACATGATAATGCACCCTAAATTTCAACTTATTCACTTATAAAAACAAAAAAATACTTTTACAAATTCCAAACTAATAAAATATATTACTAAAGCGCGGCATATATCTTCACACCACTATGCAGTATCAAAAATATTTGTTTAAATTTAAAATGCAAAAAAAATATCAAAAACATATGGTGTTAGGGTTACTTTGGTTAAGCCTTGAGACATAGATGTGGAAGAGGGAAGAGGCTACAAGATATGGGAATTTATGTTTTTTATATTAGGATGTTTGTGTTCTCTCAAAAATTCAACATACAATAGCTTATACACAATTGAATTTTACGAAAAAGAAAATATGTTTATCATGTATTCTAAAATAAATATATCATATTAATAATTAATTATCAAAAGAGAAATTTATATTTATTATTTATGGTAAACAAAATATTATATTAGCAAAGAAGACAACCATTTTTCAATATGAGTCACAAAATGACCTAACAGTTATCATGTATGACATGTTATTCAAACCTAGACCACTTACCACCTTCCTTTACACTATATTGGCCCGGAAAAACAGGAGAGGAAGTTACGTACATATATAGTCATACACATCAACTAAACATCATCCTAACGATTCAATATAATGCAACATACGTTTGCCATCATTGGACTGTAACAAACCTACCTATCACCCGTGAGCACCCCATTTCTAACCTAGATCAGTGAAATATCACCAGCAAAAATGAACCCATCCACGGCAGCAGTACTTTCCTAGAAATTCTTCCTTTATCATCACTTCCTCTAGGTTGTTTGCATATGTCTTGATATCAAACTCAATACTGTTTAGTGAATTTTTCTTTCCCAGGCCCAGTTCATGTGTTTGATCCGAAAGTAGCACTCTTTTATCAAAGTTTTCAAGAGTAGGAGCTCTATTTCTGATGACAATGTCCTGATAGCTTGAGTCGTCCAACCACATCTGTATGTCCCAATCTAGCAACTCATCGACTCCTCCCACTAGCTTGTTCAACGTGTACAACATTCCACATACTTCCTTCATAGCTTTTAAAAAAAACCTTGCAACCCTATTACGAGCCGAGACAAGGTATTATGCCAAGCAAAATCACAGTTATCCCTGAGGTGTATGTTGATTTGGATCCGATGTCAAAGACCCTAGCTGGAGCCCCTATGTGGTAGTATTTAATGATGTTAAACGTCTCAAGGTTATCACTCTCAATAATCACGATATCCAAACTTGAAAACCCTCTTCAAGGCTATGAAGACCGTCCAAAATTGGTTATCGAGCGGGGAAAGTTTAGGTATTACCCATACTATGAGATGTTTGAGAGCTTCATTTGAGTTTCTATAGACAGCTCCAATCCCAGTATGAAGCCCATTAGCAGATAGGTTTCTTGAGCTAGTCCCATGCACGTTTATTTTGAAAACACCAATAGGAGGGGATATCCAGTGATAAGTTATAAAATAATTGTTTGAGCTTGTTTTGAGTGTGTATGTTATTTTGTCTCCTGGCCTCAATTTTTATTACTTGTCTCTTATGTGTGCATAAATGACTAATCAAAAACTTGCTGCGTAAAATCTAGATGTGCAAGTATACACAATCGCAAACAAGTAATATAGTAGTAAATACCAGATATCATTCCTCGAGGACTGTAGATTTTAATCGTAATAAAATTCGAACAATTTCAGTTATAGAATGCAAGAATGAAGTTTTAATTTTTTTTTATTAAACTAATTAATTAACAACTAAATTAGCTAACTAATATTATACTAGTAAAAAAAGTTGGATAAGTTTTGGATACGAAAAGCTAAGTTATTAATTTTCTTAATATGTACATGCAAGTAATAATGTAATGTGATACTATAGCAAGATCACAATTTACTAAACCTCAAATGCAATGATCATAGGTTTCTCTCGAAATCACTATGGTATAAATTCTGTACTTAAACTGACATATGTTTATGCCCAATTTAACTTTCAAAATACAATTAAGCACTAATTTTACAAGGCTATACAAGGTAACAATATATGTTTACACAAAATTAATATCAATAGATATAATCTCGCACCATTCAAGTATTGGGCCAATTAGCTATAACCCTCTCAGTATTATAATTAACTTGTTAACCTACTAAAATTGATCAGACAATAACAAGTATTAGCATGAAAAATACTTGAATGAATAAACTGTAGAACTGCATATATTACTCGTAGTCTATTAGCATGAAAAATACTTGAATGAACTCTTGCCCCCCCCCCCCTTTCTCCATCTTGATATTAGGTCTAATATATTATGTAATAATAGTCTATTTAATGATTTAATGCAAATATAGGAAAGTTTTCCAATTAAAATTAAATTTCTAGGAAAAAAAATCATGATTGACTATTTGACTCTGATCCTGGGCTTATTCGATTGGATTTTGATAAGAATACCATTTCTAAAATAAAGATCTTCTTATAAACTTTTTGTAGGCTGTTGAATCGTCTAAAACGGATTTCTGAAACTCCGTTTATGGCTTAAACAACGTAAACTGCGCAAGCGGCGCATAAAATCTGAATTTTATCAAATTAATCTTCAACTCTTACTATTTAAACTCCAAGCCTTCCTTTTTATAACTTCATTATACCTACAATAAAACATGAATATACATTAAATAAAGATTCAAATCAAGAAAAAATAACTTTAATTTATATATAAACAATATTATTATAAAACCCACACTTATAAAACTCCACGATGACCCCTCCTTCTCTAGGTTATATGTGTTGAAAGTCATGTCTTGAGTGTGGAGCAAAATTGGAGGGAGAATATGGGTGAGTTGTTGCTAATTGAAGTGTAATGAATGTATTGCTACTAATGTGCAACTTGATTTGCTCGGATATCAATTGTTAAGAGGGGTAAACTTAATGTTAACAACACTTTGATGATTTCTTTTTTCTCTAAAATGTGTGTGTGTGTGTGTGTGTGTATTCCTTTGCACGTACATCTCATCTATCCCACCCAGCCTGAAATATATTTGCTTCTACTGCTTCCTTCTCTTGCCAGTTTGTTCGTCTCTGTATTTAATGCTCTGTTTAAGTGGGCCACATGTTAAGGTGAAGATTTTGATTTGGGGTGGCGTTTGTTCATCATGATAAGTATTTATTTTCCTCTTTTGAATCTTCCTGCCATGTATGGGTGTGCACGGGTCGGTTCAACTCGGTTTTTATGGAAAATTGTTACCAAATCGTATATATCGGTTTGGTTCGATTTGGTTCGGTTTATACTTATTAACCGTAAACAAACCGTTCGGAATGATTTTTTTCCAGTACGGATAACCGTTTATCGGTTTCAGTTTTTTTCAATTTTTAATCTAATTAAAAAGTATAATACAAATTGAATAATAATAAGCTTAAAAATATTATAGCATAAGATTACATAAAATTTATACTCCCTCTGTCCCATTGAATTGTTAACATTTTTCAAATTATGTGAGGGAGAATTTGAGAAATGTTAACAACCCAATGGGATGGAGGGAGTAATTTTTAACAACACTGTTTCAATCATCGCAAGGTTATAATTAGTGTTACATATAGATTCTCAATGATCAGAAGTAGCTCAGAAGATAACTGCAGAACAGATGTCATCAGTATTTGTGTGTCATCAGTATTTGACACATCATCAGTATTTACATTTCATCAGCAT
>PHNY01223223.1:377-14386 GCA_003724115.2 Anethum foeniculum
GTTATAATATGACTTGCCCGTGCCTCGCACGGGCTTAGGAGCTAGTTAGCTATAATTTGCGGATACATGTGTTACGTCTAGTTTGATTCTAGAATTAGTTGGGTTTGCTACATCGATTCACACCTCTTTCTCTTCCTTACATCTTCTGGCATCTTGTTTGTGTTAGCTATACGTGAAAAAATATAGTAAACCTGTCGTTGAACATCAAATAATCCTTAACTTTACCATGGCGTACGCTATTTGAGTACCTGGAAAAGAGAGAGTTGCTAAAGAAACCAGCTGAGCAGGAAAGGTTATTGCTTGAGGTTCCTAAAGTAATCGCAGAAGAGCTAGAGCCAGAAGCTGTTGTCCAGGAGCCTGTAGAAGATGAAAAGAACGATGTTTGTGGTTTACCGCAATTAGATATTGTAGGGAATCGAGCAGATATACCCTTTGATATCGAAGCAGATAAAAGTTTGTCAAATGATGACTTCTGTATTACAGATACTGCAGGTTTGCACTTGCATGACCTCAACTCTTTGGACAGAATCATACAGAATGCATATGGAATTAGATTAAATTTCTTTCGTATAATTTCGTTACAAAAAAACTTCTCTGACATAGAAACACACATGTTTGATTATATAATTGCAGGACAGACAGAGTCAGAAGCTGTTGTGCAGAAGCCTGCAGAAGATGAAAAGAGTAACATGCTTTGTTCACCAAAGTCAACTTTTGCTGGAACTTGGGAAGATATACCTTGTGATGCTATTTTACTGGAATCTGCAGAAGATGAAAGGAACAGTATTTGTTGTTCAACAAAGATAACTATTGCTAGGACTTCAGCAAATAAACCTTCTGATGCTGAAGCAGATAACTGTCTGCCAAACAATAACTTTTGTAGTACCAGTGCTGCAGGTGCGTACTTTCATGACCTCAACTCTTTGCACAGAACAGTTCAGTATACATCTCGTAATGCATCAATTTCATTCTCAGTTATGTATATATGATGTTTTAGTTATGTTTCCAAGTTATACTGTTTCCTCTGTTTATGGATAAACTTGCATCTAACCATTGGGGATTAGGAGCGTAGTAATTCGTTAATTAGGAATCAGAGATGTGTTTAAGTTTTTCGGAGTGTTGTAACTTTTCTGTCATTACAATTCAGTATTCTGTACAGATTCTTATGCTCCTATCTGTTTAGCAACCTTAATCTACTTTTTTAAATAAATTAGAGGTTATACAATCACGTATTCACGTGTCAATGTATCATAAAATCTGGATCCACATTGGACCATCAATATATACCCGTACCTTGTTAAACTAGAGATCTTTCTAGCGTTCATAGTTGTATTATGTTGTATTCTTGTAGTTTTTACTACAATTTTAGTTGCGTGTTACTGGTGAGTAAAAAATATTACGAATTTCGTACTTGTGATGACTGAACTCTACAGAATTGTGTGGCCGCACTATCATTGTCATGATGATAGGATAACATCCACATATATTCTATGATATAAAGCTAAAATTTGTGATTGAGGCAAAAATGCAATACTATTACTGCAAACCATATTTTTTTGAATGCATATATAAGTTTGGAGCTCCTGGACTACACTGTTTTATCTGACATGAAAGCTTTTTGGGCCCTGGAAGTGAAACCTACTACCTTAGGGGGTTCACCTTACGATACTGTTGTAATTTAATGCATTATGTCATCTTCAGATGTTGGCGGAGAATGCAACGGAGCTTACAGCACAGGCGCTACATATATGAAGGAGACAAATGGTTAGATTATCTCTTTTATTTTCAATAATTCCATCTGATTTACTACTGTCCGCACAAGTTTTTAGTTGATAACATTGGTTTAAGTTAGACAAGTACAAGTATAAATCCTATCATATTGGATCCAAGTCTGTAACATGAAATCGAACCCAACTCCATATCTGGAATAGAATGTATGAAATGTGTATTAACTATGAGTGGGGGAATTTCTACTCAAATTGGAATTTGAGAAACAGGTATAAATGGAAAGAAATTCCTAAAACATTCCTGGAAATATTTCTGGAAACATATTTCTGCTACTTAAGCTTATGAAGTTATGGAATCTTGTATAGGATATCAAAATAGATTAAATTTCTACCATTATTATGATATTACATATACCAGAAAAATCAATGGATTCGGCATTTGATCTTTGCAATAAGATCAAAACGTAGAACTTAGAAACAACAGAATATAGAGTTGATTGTTTAGTACTTAAATACATTTATAGATTCCATTGTTCAAAGGAAAGGATTCACAGAGAATAGATGTGTTTTACCTATAGAATTTTGAGCATTTGCTAAAAGTTGCAAAGTATGTAAGAGGGGTTATATTTATTAAACAGATATAGGAAGATACAGATATATCTATCTATATACAAGTCTTGCCGTTATATTGCCCTTATATTTTTTCCATGTAAAATAAAATTTGAAAAACAGAAATTTGCGGAGAATTTCCTATAGGCAACATATATAAATAAGATAACCAATTAGATATCTGTGTAACAATTTATATTCTGGGGTTTACATCTACCCATAAATATTTTTATAATTGAAATGGAGAAATTGAAAATAGAAAATACTGAATAAACATTGATTAGTTATGTGTCATCTCTTTAGTTTCTTGTGTCATAAGGAAAACATAATTTGATATTTAAATCCAAGACTTATTCATGAATTTGCAGCCAGGAGTCAATAGTTAATGGTCCAAATTTGCCATCAACTTGTATTTTTAAAAGTCGACATTTTACTTTTCAATAGAAAAGTGAGGGGAAAATTTTAGGCACCGTGTTTGTGTGTTTTGAGATACTAAACAATTAATCGAAGAAATGGATCGTATTAAATTAAATCAAAAAGAGAAAAGGGCCCTTCTTCTTGGAAAAGAATTAACGAGAACAATAAAAACAGGTTTCAAGATGCAAGTACAAAAAAAGTGGTTCAGTAATCCAACCTTAAGAAGGAAAATTTCCATCAAAATTTTTTTTTCGTATTATTTTGGCAATATGGCCTAGTGGCAAGACAGGGGACAGGGGATGGTGGACTGCAAATCTTTTTTTCCCAAGTTCAAATCCGGGTGTTGCCTAATCAATAAGAGACTCGAAATCTCTTATTCTGTTATGTTGATGTATAACTCACTCTTCGACAGCAGAAACGGATTGTGCATTCGGCCTGGTGGTTTCTAAAAGATTTAGTAAATATTTGCATCTAGCATTAAAAAGATTCTAATGGCGGAAGGGCTATCACCGTATCACGACTCCAAATCCCCCTCTATTCTACTACTAATGTAGTGTATACTGGCTGAGTCTTGAATTCCATTGGATAGACCAGATATGAAATCTATTAAATTATCAGTTAAGTTGCGTAAAGGCCAGAAGAGCCTTTATACTTAATAAGAGAATACTACGAGAATTTGTACAGACTTATATATACTTAGTAATAAGAGTACTTATTATACAGACTCACGAGAATTTATGAGAATTCACAAGGCCTGTTCTTTTTGCTCGTTTTTATCTCTATAGAAGTTATTTATACTCTTTTATAATTAACTTCTATAGAGATAAAAACGAGCAAAAAGAACAGGCCTTGTTATTCCTATCCATTCCATTTGTAACATTACCTTAAACTTAAAGTGTTGTTGCTTATTTTACTTGTGTTTAGTCTTTCCCAGTTAGAAGTCGTATGGGAATTTAGTAAAAGTTATTGGGATTAGTTCATTAAAAGTGTTTGGTCAGAGTCGTTTTTGACTCTGTGCCGTTGATTCGACTATCATTAATGAGCAATTAATGGAATAGAGGACATAATTCACATGGATATAGCAAGTACTCTTACTATGTCCCTGGTCGGGTTCGGGTCAAGCAAAAATAACCCAAAAAACACCGAAATTGACTCAAAAAAATTAAATATGTAATACGTTTTATTTTATTAACTAAGCAGTAACGAATAAAGGCCAAAATGGGCCGGTCCAACAAACTTACAAAGCCTGGCCCAAAACAGTTGTAGCATATAACCCCTAGTAATACCTAGTGCTTTCATTCTGTTCTCCGTATGCCTCACTCTCTCACGAATCTAGTATCTTGCTGCTCTTCTCAGGTAGACCTCTTTATATATACACATCTTCAAGTTGTATAACCATGTCGTGATTGCACATTGCACCACATCCTGGGCCGTCATAGCATTATACAAGTAGATTTCATTTCAGTTTTTTCTTCATGATAAGATTAACCAGATTTCACACAGATTGTTCCAGCGCACCCTTGATGTACCTTAATTAAGACCGCCTCTATACATATATGAACACACACATAGATGTTCACAAATCAGTTCTGGATTTTTTAACAAATCAATGATTATATGAGTTTTTGGAGTGTATTTTGACGATACTTAATTGTAATTATATGCTTGTTCTGGAGAGTGGAGAATGTTGAAAGAAGGTGATATTCAAGTCGTGTCGGGTTGACACGAGCTATCCAGGGGCGAGTTAGGATCTAGTAGTTTTCAACCTGTTTCGGGTCGGGTTTGGGTGACCTAAAAATAGGAGCGGGTACAGTAAACCTGACACGAACCCGACCTATAACCCAAAATTGACAACCCTATTAATGCTGTTGTGGGTTGGTCAGTAAGGAATAACTGTTAGCGGCCCATTTGTTTAGGGTCTTTTGCTTGGAATAATGCAAATGCATATAATTCCAACTATCAAATTGCCAAAATGAACAGTGTAATTCTGAATATCTAGCCTGGCTCAAGATATGTTAAACATATTACAGTCTCCAACTGGAAGTTGGCAAACAAGCGAGAATATCTGATACTGGTTTGTGATTTCTCACGTGTGAGCTATTTAGACAAGTACAAATAAATAACAGGAAATTCGTATTTTCTTGTTTTTTCAGGTGTGCTTGGTGTCGTCAAAATGGAAAAGCTGGATATTAATATGGGTGAGTCTTTGCTATTGTTTTTGTTATAAATGCGACTGAAGTTTGTACTGGTCCAATTACAGTTGTACAATTTGTCAACTGAGGAAGCTTCTGTGGTTTTTCTTTAAATTACTATTTGAACGACCATGTTGACTTGTCTTAGCTGGTGACTGTTTATAATGACGAGAATCAAGCTATTAAAAGGCTAGTTTGTTGCTTCCACTTGTATTGATATATAACTTAATTTTTTCACATTCGTTCATTACTTGGGAGTTGATACAAAGTAGCATTCTGGCTTGTTGTGCATATTTTTTTTGTCATTTGACTTTGTGAATGTTTTGCTTGACATAGCATCGGCTAGGTTTCTACTAATTATCTTAACATTCTCAATCTCTCGTTATAGACATAGATTCATTTCACAGGAGGCTCACCTTTTTATAAGCGGCATTTGACTTTCCAACACATCTTTAAAACCTTGTTTTTATTATTATGTGCTGACGAACATTTGCACATTTGCGATATGTGGTGCAGAAGATAAACCTGCAATACATGTGATTGAACTAAGTGATGACGACGATGAAGAGGAAGGTTTGAATGACACATCCCAGATAGTTGACAACCTAGAAAGTAAATTATGGTACTACACCGATCCTCAAGGAATCGTCCAGGGCCCTTTCTCGATGGCGACACTAAAAAAATGGTATGACGACCTCTACTTCTTTCCAGGTTTCATGATTTGGAAGACAGGTGGTACTCCTGTGCTGTTGAAGGATGTGATTAGCTTAATGTTTCCTAGTTAGCTAGGTGATAGATACAGTTTCATTGTATATCTGATTAGGTTCCGTTTATGGTATGAAGTTTACAGCCTCTGTTCTGTCTGGGCAAATGTTTTTTGTTTTTGAACATAGCTAATAAGCTAATAAGTAGTATCTGTTCTCGGATAACTCTTGGGATAGAGCGAGAATTGAGGACCTGATCAAATATGCTCTTCAACTTTCTTCAAAAATTTTCATAAGTTAGCATCTCAAGTTTTTTGGACATTACATGTTTCTTACCAGGATCAGCAATCAGTTCTTGAAAGATACAAATGAAGAGCTTTGTTTTGTTTCTATGGTAGCAGAGTTTAGAGCTAATTTAGAGTATCTTTCATCTGCTATGTTACTGACATTGAGGAAATAAAATTGATTAAATGATTGCCAAGTACAAGTATACAGACTAAACAAAATTAAAGATAACGAGTTTATGAAACTTGTAGAGCCAGGTGGAAGGATGAACTATTTAGAGATTGACTTGGCTCAAATGAGAACATTGTTTGAATCGAATCAAGTAAATAATAGCTTGCTTAACACGGGTTTGGCTCAAACGAGAACAAGTAAATAATTGCTTGCCTAACACGGGTTTGGCTCGAACGAGAATAATTTTTGAATGCGATAAATTTTTCGAGATGATATTGTAGTTGAATCAAAGTTTGAATCTCTGAGACCTGGGAATAGTTGTGATCAATAATCAAATCGAACATGAAACTCGAAAGCATATCTATATGTACATAGCAAAATGATTTCTACAAACTCAAACCTTTCATTTAAATTAATAATTATACAGAAAATAAATTATGGTTACAAATAATTCAAACAAATTCAAATCATTTCTTTTCCTCAAGTAAACAAGGAGATCGAGCTCGATCTCTCGTACAAATTATACATACATAACTTATATGTATAATCATCATATTCTAACGATCTTCGCAGCTTTAACAACCGGATTTTCCCGCGAAATTGCATCTCTCCCGGCGGCTTTATAATCATAACTACAGTCATGCCGATCCGAGTACCGATGCGCCGCACAAAACAATTCGCCGCACCGGCATCGAATTCCGGTCAATCCGACCTTTTTCCGGCAGCCTGAGCACCGATTCACCTCCTTTTTCACCACCGCGATCGCACCGCCGTTTTCGTCCGCCGTTTCGGATTTCCGATCCGATCGGATCTCCTCCGGCGACTTGATTGAGGCCGATCTACGAGTTTTAACGGTGGATGAAGAGGCGGTGGCGTTGAAACATACTTGACAGATGTTGGCGGCGGAGATTCCGGCGACGCCGCAGTTGATGCAGAGCGTTCGTGATTCCGGTACGGCTTTGAACTCCGTTTCTTCTTTCTCTGTCTTGTGCGCCATCTTCTGTAAATAAATTAAATTGAAAGATGATTTTTTGTACAGAAATGTTAAATATATGTTTGTGTACAGAGAGATCTTGTTTTAATACGTAGAAATGAGAGAGAGAGAGAGAGGTGTATGTTGAATAATAGAATCAGTTCTAAATGAGAGAGATCGAGAGAGAGAGGAGAGAGATGTATGTTGAATAATAGGATCGGTGATAATGGCGAGAAAAATGTATATATATAACGAAAGAAGCAACGCGTACAAGGCAATTTCTTAGTTGGCTAGAATGGAGTGAAAGGACGAAAATGACCTTGATATACAAGTTGTGGATGATGACGAGAAATGAGGGAGGATAAATAGGATTAAAGATGAAGGAGAGGAGGGAGGTCAAGTAGGCTAGCCGTCAAGAGTGAAAGCTACATGTGCATGCATACTTGCTAGTTGACTCAGTTGTGATATGTTATTTTTACTCTACTCTACCCCTGCCTTTTCCTTTTTTATTCAGCTTTTTTGTCATTTGTTTTTTGTAAAGGAGTCGGGTTTCGACTATGATTGGTACTATATATTTATCGTATTTTTGATTATATGTTACTGATTGTTGTAAAATATTTTATCAAACTTATTATCCATGCACCCTTGTTTTTATACAAGTATACGGGGTCAATTCTCCTTACAAAGAATTTTCATTTTAGAGCAAGTCTCTTAACTCATTTCTTATATATAACAATATAAGATATCAAAACGTAGATACATAACTTTATTTCTAACACTGTTTTTTTAAATTCATTCCTTATTTAATATTTTAATAGTAAAATATACTTTTTAATTAAAGTAAGAGAGAGAAGGATGTTTCTTATATTTTATTATAGAGAATTGATTAAAAGATTCTTAAAAAAAATTTATGCTACTTTAAAAATAAGTAGTGGAGTGATATTATTAGTGATTTAAGGAGTGACTATTTTTTTTTTTTTTTTTTTTGGAGCAACTATTTCAATCTTATTCCTTGAAATCCAATTTAAAAGCATAGATAGCTAGTTGGTTGGATCTTCCTCTTGCTAGGGGAAAAGAAGAATCGAGAAACAAAGCCTCACCCTGCTCTTTACAACTCTAAAGGGTGACATATACATGTCACATGTATGTGTATGTGAAGAAACAGCTAAGCAATCATCTGGTTAATTATCATTTACTGGCTGTCAATGATTCATTGAGTTTGTAGTTGCATAAATTTTAAATTTGTTATCTATAGTGTGCGGTGTATTATATGAATTTTCGTTCGGTATTTTGAATGCAAAATCTTTGTTGATATTGGTGGTGAAGTTGCGTAACTGACTGTATTTTTACATAGAAGGGTAAATTTTTCGTTTGGATATTAAATATTAATGGTGAAGTAGAGGGACTAACATAAAAAATTGAAAACTATCAAAATTTTGTACCTTCTTCACTTTTACCATTTCGCAGAACATAATAGAAACTTTTTTCTTAAGATCTTCTCATTTTTCTTGATTTCTTACTCTAGCTCTGTCCCCAATTATTAGTAGTCAACAAAGGAGCCACTACATATAACGAAGAATTCACATAATCGAGCACTAAAAATGGGCTCTTAGTATGAAGAGATTAGAGTTGATAATCAGGGATGGCAAAGTACTTCTAGCTAAGAAAAGAAGATGTCTCAACTATCAAGCAATCAATGTAATTCATACATTTAGGCCGCAAGATTTATGAAAAGAGCCAAAGAAGAGACCATGACAAGCCACTACCCAGATTCATCAAGCTTTGTGCCTTGACAGCAGGGCAGGCCAGCAGTTCTACAATCGTAGTGAATTCATGTTTATCAGAGTAGCGATGAAAGAATAGAAACCTGTCAGACCTACACAGGTGCTGCTTGCTCCTTTTGTATGATGCAGAAGATGCTGCTGTTAATATCAACTTTGGCACATGTCCAACCTCTTCATGATGGTGTTGCAGTTACAGGTTTGCAGCTATCATTCTTGATACTCCCTACAGATGAGGCGGCAATGATTTCATTTTCTTTCTTTAACATCGAATCCTTGTACCACTTAGAACAAATGATCATTGTGACAATAGTTTCAAAGAAGCCACTATAGTTAGCTCAAATAATTGGCGCTTCAGGATCTACTCATCATGTTCCATTTTGGTTTGTTCCGAACCTTCATGAAATCAACACTGATAAAAATACACACATTTTACCTCGTTCTATGCCCTCTCTGTTGATTTTGGTACTGATACCTTTTGCCGACATACATATCATTTGTTGCTGTAACAACATATATAGCTGGTGTATTATAAATTAACAAGTTACAACACTTGATAACGAATCACAATAGTAAAAATGGAACAATAATTAAGTTTAAAATTCTAAGAGATCTTCAATGGTGCTGGTTAAAACTGTAGCTAAGATAATATAAAATAATGATTATTTAAAATTTGTTGAACCTGGTAGTATTTTAGTTTGTTATGAATAATTTTTTTTTAATTTTAATATGGTAACATATGATTTGACATATTGCTACAGATAACCAGAGATTCAACAAATATGGTCAACATTATGGGGTTGGCTAAAATTTTAGCTAATAGTTTTGTACCATTGGAGTGCAAAATATTTTTATACAATCTCTATAATCATATTTATGGCATGTCATATGAGATTTTAGCTAAGGGTTTTGTAGCATTGGAGATGCTCTAAGGGATTATCGTTCAATGTAATTGACTATAATGGTTGGTTATATTTTAAAAATAGTATGTTATTATCATTTCAAGTTGTTATAAATAGAATTTATTATTTCAATATGGTAACAAATAATTTTATTACAGGTCTCTAGTGGTTCATCAAATTTAGTCAACATCATCAGTTTGACTAAAATTTTAGCCAACAATAATATCTCATTGGAGTACAATTCTTTTTTACATATCTCTATAATTATATATATGACATGCCACCCAGACTTTTAGCCAAGGGGTTTCTCCTATTAGAGATGCTCTAAGCTTATTTTGATTTATTCTAACAAAGAATCATACAAAGAAAACTACACATGTAAAATCCAAATATTATGTTTTATCCATTTAAAAGAATAAACAACAAAGATCAGTTAAATATTTTGTATTAGTATCTATAATTGCTACATATGAACCATATTGTAGATACACACAATTCTATTGAGAGAAACTATTCTAGAGAGATATTGTATCCGGGAGAAGAAGAAAATATACATTCAATCAACTCAACCCAGTCTGTACAGAGAAGCTTCGTTTATATACATGATCTAATCAGCTAACTAACTATGTAACTAACTCAAGTGAAAAGACTACTCTACCCTTATAAGATAATTTACATAATGATGTGACCAAGTATCACTAATATGCTCAATAACCTCCCTCAAATTGGAAGGCTTGAAGAGATTCAACACGCCCAATTTTTACTGCAGATAATGACCTCTGTGTGCAGACATTGGTTTAGTCAGGAGATCAGCTGGTTGATGAGCATTAGGTAAACAAGTAGGTTGCAGAAAAGCAGCTTTAACTTGATCTTGAATAAAATGACAATCTAACTCAATATGTTTAGTACGTTCGTGTAGAATAGGATTTTCAGCTATGTGTAAAGCAAATGTGTTATCACAATACAGAAGGATTGGTGCAGGAATAAAGAAATGAAGTTCTCTGAGAATGTTATATAACCAAGTCACCTTACAAAGAGCAGTGGAAGATCGAGCAACCGTGATTTGTTTCTTACATTTCTAGGAAATAAGAGAGTCACTAAGCAGAACATAGAAACCACTAAGAGATCGTCTAGTCATAGGACACGTAGCCCAGTCTGCATCAGTACAGACTCTGAGATTAAAGGAGCTTGATGTAGATAGTAAAAGACCCTGACCTGGAGATGCTTTAATATATCGAACTAAAGTAGCATTCCGGTGGAAATCAGTAGGCTATGACATAAACTGACTAAGTATATGAACCGGGTAAGACAAGTCAGGTCTTGTAATAGTTAAGTAAATTAATTGACCAACAAGTCGTCTATAGAAAGAACCTTCAGCCAGAGGTGTGCCAGAAGTAGTAGATAATTGATGTTGAGAAGCCATGGCTATAGGACTTGGTTTAACACCAAGTAAACCAGTACATTCAAGAATGTTGAGAGCATACTTCTTTTGATGAATGTAAATACCATTATTAGATCTAGCAATTTCAATGCCAAAAAAATAGTGTAAATGAACAAGATCCTTAAGACTGAATTTTGATAACAAAAACTCTTTAACTTTTGTAATCTGAATTTGACAAGACCCTGTAAGGATAATGTTATCCACGTACACTAAGATTGCATTAAAGGAAGAAGCAGTTCTGTGAATGAACAAAGAAGGATCACACGTAGATTCTGTGAAGCCATATTGAAGCAAGGCAATAAGAGAACTTGTCAAACCATTCCCGTGGTGACTTTCTAAGACCATATAATGATTTTATTAATCTACACACTGGTCTGGAGCCAACAAAATTAGAAGAAATTGATACACCCTTAGGAATAGACATGTATACCTCTTCGTGAAGATCTCCATGAATGAAGGCATTTGTAACATCAAGTTGTATTAAAGTCCAGTTCTGAATAGCAGCAATCGAAAGTAATAATATGACAGTGACCATCTTTGTAATAGGTGCAAAAGTTTGAAAATAATTGAGACTGACAGTTTGTGTGTAGCCCTTTGCTACCAAACGAGCTTTATATTTCTCTAACATACCATCTGCCTTATATTTCATCTTGTATAACCATTTGCAATCAACTACTTTCTTGTTAGAAGGCAAATCAGTGATAACCCAGGTTTTGCTAGCTTTTAAAGCAGAAAGTTCAACTTTCATAACCTTACACCAATTACTGTCTTTTATAGCTTGATGATAATAGACAGGTTCAATAATCTTGGAGGAGTTAAGAACAAAATGTTTATAGGATGAATTTATCACTCTTCTTTGATAGAGTGGAGGCATAACATAACAAACAATCTAAGATGTTGATATGTTGGGTTATCTTTGAATAGAAGTTCATAGGGAGACTTATGATTTAATAAGGTGTTGGAGTTCTATTTATGAGATAGGTTGCAGTAAGTCAATCACCCCATAGATAGTTATGAACATGAGACTGAAATTTCAAGGCTCTTGCTACAGATAACAAGTGTCTGTGCTTTCGTTCGACACGAGCGTTTTGCTGAGGTGATTCTATACATGAATGTTGAGGTATAATTCCAAGAGAAGTGAACAGTTCATGAACTTTAGAATTAAAGAATTCTGATACATTATCATTCCTAAAGATTTTGATTGAGTACTAAACTGAATTTGACATAAAAACAAAATTGATGAAGTAAAGAAGAGACTTGTGCTTTACTGGACAAAAGATAATTCTAAGTACATCGAGAGTAATCATCTACTAATGTAAGAAATGAATGACAAGTATGATATATTTTATACTTGTACGGACCCCATACATCACAGTGAACAATGCCAAATTGCTCTGAAGCTTTAGTATCACTAACAGGAAAGGAAAGTCTAGTTTGCTTTGCAAAATGACAAATTTCATAATAAATATCATGAACATTATGAACCTGAGAAGACAAATGTTGAACAGTTTGTAAAGTTGAGATAGGTGAGTGACCGAGTCTGTAGTGCCACAAATTTGTAAACGATAACAGAAACACATTATCCATATGAGAGACTTGAGCTTCCTGAGCTTTAGAACTAGCACAAATAGCTGTAGAAGATTTTGTAACTTGTGAAGGCAATACCAGTTTATAAAAATTTCAAAAAGCCTTACCAATCCCTTTCACCTTCTTCAGCATAAGGTCCTGAATAATACACAGTTGGGACATAAATTGAACACTGCAAGCAGAGTTATGAGTTAGTTTGCTTACTGAAACTAAGTTGAATTGAAAGGTGGGGAATTGAAAGCAGAGTTATAATGTATTGTCAAATCACTTTATTTAAATGAGAATTGTTAGAGCTTCCGAAATTCGTTGGCAAAACTGTCCACCACTATAGGTTTATTTTATTATAAATCTCAATAAGTTTTGTTTTACTGTTTTTAATTCTAGAGCATCTCCAATGATGTTGGTTAAAACTGTTAGCTATTAAAATAATGATTATCTAAAATTTGCTGAACCTGCAAGGGATTATCATTTAACGGAATTGACTATAATGGTTTGTTATACTTTAAAAATAGTATGTTATTAATATTTCAAGCTGTTATAAATAGAATATATTATTTCAATATGGTAAGAAATGATGTGTAATTTTCTTACAAGTCTTTAGTGGTTCAACATATTTAGCCAACATCATAAGTTTGGCTGAAATTTTACCTAACAGTAATATTCCATTGAAGTGCAATTATTTTTTACATAATCTTTATAATTATATATATGGCATGCCATCTAGAGTTTTAGCTAAGGGTTTTCTCCCATTGGAGATGCTCTAATAGTATTTCTGAATCTTTTTTTTTTCTTCATATAAGCTAATGATGTTCTTTATCCCAAAAATGCAACTTACAAATGAATAAATAGTCATCAAGCATTACTAATATGTCCTACAATTGTTTTTGATAAAATTTAAATCTAAAATCCTACAATGTAATAAACCGAGTGAGATAAAAGGGTTTTGGAGCTACTCCAATATAGTTACTAGTTTTTCTTGTCGCTTGCATCCGTTCCATCGTATTCTTGATCCCTTTCATAGAGTTGTAGCTCTAGATGAACTTTAGAAAATTTGTTAAATATGAATTTTATATTAGTTCTTCTACAATTTTATATTAGTACTTCAGCAGTTGTTTTATAAGTAGCTTCAGACCTACTTGATAGTTTACCTTAATGAAGAATTTTTTTTGTAGAACTGTACTTCCTATTGTGGGGTCAATTAGAAAGTGCATGATATATAT
>PHNY01223255.1:9149-41972 GCA_003724115.2 Anethum foeniculum
GTCTGAGTTAACTGACTAATTCCAACCATCGATCCTGGAATACATCAAAACATGCTTTATTACATATATCCGTTGAAAATTTGAATATATAACAAATGGAACAAATGGATACCAGCATCAAATAAACTCTTGATTTTGGGATTGTTGTTTTCAACAATTGGCTTCTGATGTGTTGGTTTAACCGCTACATCAGAAATCTGAGAAAAAGGGAGGGCTCTCATTCTTGTTCCTGTCAAACTTTGGAGAAGAGTTTACATGTACATTATGTAATGATGGATTATTTTGAAAAATCCGCATATGAAAACAATACAATATTATTTTATGGGATACCGGATTCATGTGAGAATTGAATATTAGGATGATTATTCTCAGACAGTTGAGATGCACTTTGTCCATTTCCTTTGACAGTGGAACCACCAAAAAGTTGTGTTATCTGTTTCCGAAAACCTATAACAGAGTAGTAATAATTTGTCTATAACAAAAGGTAGTCATGTACTGGATATTTACATGTTCATAACATGATTTTTTACATCATCAACAAATATAAACACAATATAATGAAATATATAAAACCTTTGCGCCCAGATGAAGGCGACAGTGGACCGAGAGGAGGCCTTTTGCGACCTATAAGTATTGAACATATACATTGTTAAGGAAAATGGTGCGCTGAGAAAACCTAGTATAAAAGTAAAGATACAACATACCTGTATTATCCACGTCAACGATGCTTGATCCAGATAAGAAGATACATACACTGTAAGCACAAATCTCTCCTGTTTTGAATTTGAAAACGTGAGCCTGACAGAGAGCATGAACGTAGTATATTATATTTGATTATCTGTAAAACTGTTTGTCGCTAAAATCATGTTATCAGTTACATTAACAGAAACAATATATTCAGTCGGGTGGATCCAATGTAGGTGGATAGTCCAAGTTTTTTAATGTAAACACATAGGAAAATTTGAATGCTGGATAACCCATTTGTTGGTGGATAGTCCATTAGAGCAACGTAGATTTACCAAAAAAGGCATAAGATGAATTAGGTAGATAGGAAAAAAAGGGTAAAAGCTGTAATTTACAAAATCTAGTGCTAGTAGACATTAGGAATATATTGATTTGCTTAAATATTTTGTTAAAGATTCTTAAAAGTATTAATTGAAATGTTTATAACAAAATATAAGTTTGTAAGTATTTTTTAATAAGAACACTTTGAAAAATCTGAATATTTAATTAAATTTCATAAAAGAAATTACCAATTCGAGAAAAGTATTTTTAAAAATTTAATATTAAAAAAATACTTAAGTGAACAAGTTAAAGAATCTCTTTGTTAGATGAAATTGTTAAAAAAACTATATGTATGGACTATTATAATGATAAATTTCGATGAACATGGTAAAGAATGTGAACATTTTTTGTTAAATAATATTTTAAATATATTGGATATTATGAAATATTGAACATTTTAAGGAATCTTAGTATTATATTAAATATTATATCTATAAAATAAAAGTTTTAAAAAAAACATAGATAAATTCCTAATAAAAATTACTCATTTCATTCAAATATCTATTTAGAATTATTATTTTTAATATTTTTAAATTTTTAAATAAATATTGACATTCTCTTTAATAGTTTATAAGTTTGACTTAATTTTTAAATTTTTTAATAGTTTTTAATACAAGATTTTCTTAATTTTTTTAAAATACAAAAATATCTTTAGTGTTTTTAATATTAGACTGCGTAAAATCTTTTTTTTTTAATAAAAATCTATGTTATGTGCTTTTGAATATAAGACTCTCTTATGTGTTTTATATTTTTAATACAAGATTTTATTTATATTTTTTATATAAGATTTTGTTAAAAGTTGAATTTTAAAGGAAATTTTTTAAGTATTTAATAAATTAAGATTCCCTTGAGTGTTTTTAATATAAAAATCTATCAAGTGTATTTTCGATATAAGATTATTTTAAGTCAGTTTCGAATAATTAGAAGATTCTTTTTTATACTTTTTAATATATATTTTAATACAAGATTCAATTGAATTTTTAAATATAAGATTTTCTTATATGTTTTTTATTTTATAATACAAGATTTTTTTAAATATTTTATAATTTAAAATTTCCTTAAGTGGTTTGTATTTAAATAATTTTAATTTAAGATTCTCATTTTTACTTTACATTTTTAATACGCATTTTTAATATAAACATATGTTTTGATGTAAGATTATTTTTAGACATTTTTTTAAAATTAAGAAATTTTTTGAAGTGCTTTTTAAATGTAAAATATAAGATTTTCTTAAATGTTTAATATATTCGCAATACAAGAAGATTTTGGGAATTATTTTATAACATAAAATTACTTTAAGTGTTTTTTTTAAATTTTAGATTCTCATAAATATTTTTATTTTAAGATTCTTTTTTATACTTTACATATTTTAATACATAATTTCCTTAAATGTTTTCAATACAAAAATCCCTTAAATATGCTACAATATTTTATAAATTAAGATTCTTTTTAGTGTTTTTAATGTAAAAATCTCTCAAGTATATTTTCAATATAAATTTTTTTTTAAGTCACTTATAAATAATTATAAGCTTCTCCTATGTATTTTTTAAATATAATATTCTATTAGGCTTTTATATATTTTTTTTAATACAAGATTCAGTTACATTTTTTAATATAATATAAGATTCTCTTAAATGTTTTGTATTTTACAATACAAATTTTTTTTAAGTATTTTATAATTTAAAATTCTCTTATTTATTTTGTATTGAAATATTCTTAATTTAAGATTCTCTTTATACTTTACATTTTTTAATACAAGAGGGGGGTGAATGTGTGTATCTTGAGTTTACTTGGTTTATAAACACTTTTTCAATCTTTTATGAACTGTTTTGATTAGAGCTTTGATGAACTAGACAGTTAAGTAATTGTATTTGTAGAGATAACTTATATGTAAACAGATATATGTAAACAACACAAGTTATCAAAACTTGATTTTATTGCGAAATCAAATAGGTTATGCTACAAATTCAAGTTCTTGAAAATAAGAACTCAGCTTCTTTCTTGAGAGTGTTTTTCGAGCTAGATCTGTTTGTTATATCTTGACAAAAGAGCTGTGTCATACTTTATACATAAGCATGCACAGTTTACTTGAACTTGCACTAAAATGGACTAACTAGAAAAATAAGGGTACTTTGTTCTATTATTATTTCTAGTGTCCTATCTTATCGACCTGTTACAAAGCTGCTGCACTCTTTTTGTATGGATCATCTTTGCCCTTGATTTCCACTCTTCAAGCTGCATTGGTAGACTTCCAATCTCGATGTAAGATTGTTTGTTGACTTGTAATTTGGATATTCAAGAAAGCATATTCTGTGTAATGAACTGTGATCGCGATGTCTGGAAAGAGATATCTACCGAGATGTTCAGATGACTCAGACATGACTTCGCGATATCATTTGTATTACCGAGAAGTCACTTCTCTGTAGAGTTAGTGAGTTATCTATATAAGGTTCCTTGACTTGTCGATATGAGATCTCTGTAGCTTGTGACTTCTCGAAACAAATGACTTCTCTGTAGAGTTGACTTCTCTGTAGCCGTGACTTCTCTGTAGAAATGGCTTCTCTGTAGACTTGACTTCTCTGTAGAGATGACTTCTCTGTAGATTATCCTACCGCGATGACTTCTCTGTAAGCATTATTTCTCTGTAGAGATCACTTCTCTATAGAGATGAGTTCTCTGTAGGCTTGATCCGTGACTTCTCGACAAGTGACTTAGAACATTTTTCAAACTACAACTTTTATTAACTCCAAGCTAGCTTTCCGAGGCATGATGAATTCTTGATCTTCTTTCAGAGAATTATTCCATAGCTCGATAGCTGTACTGGGAAAAATATCCCAGTATAGTCTTGTAAGCAATATTACAGACTCAAAGCATACATACATAGAATACAAAATTACAAATCAACTAATCTTAGAGTTGTCAATTTGACCAAGTCTTGTTATATACAGGCATGCCTTGCACAACAAGGGATTCTCTTAAGTGCTTTTTAAATATAAGATCATACAAAATTCTTAAAATAGAATTTTACAATACAAAATTCTTTTAAGTATTTTACAATTAAAAATTTTCTTAAATATTTTGAATTTAAATATTTTTATATTAAGATTCTCTTTTATACTTTACATTTTTTAATACAAGATTCTCTCAAGATTTTTTAATATAGAAATCCTTTAAGTATGTTTGAGTGTAGAATTATTATAAGATATTTTTTGATTATAAGGTATTCTCTTAAGTGTTTTTTAAATATAAGATAGTGTTTTTTAAATATAAGATATAAGATTTTCTCATGTGTTTTATATTTTTCAATACAAGATTCTGCGAATTATTTTCTAATATAAAATTCCTTTAAGTGTTTTTTTTAATATTAGATTCTCATATATATTTTTAATTTAAGATTATCTTTTATACTTAACATTCTTTTAGTACAAAATTTCCTTAAGTGTTTTAAATATAAAAATTCCTTAACTATAAGATTATTTTAAGTTATTTTTTAATAATTAAGAGATTCTCTTAAGTGTTTTTTAAATATAAGATTCTTGTGTTTTGTATTTTCTCAATACAAGATTATGTGAATTATTTTTTAATATAAGATTGTCTTAAATGTTCTTAATTTTTTAATAAGAAATTTTTAATGCTATACAACAACTCAACATTTTAAATTTTCAGAAATAACATAAAAAATCTTAAAATAGAATTACAAAAATAGATAAATACAAAAAAAAAATCTTCAAGTATCCAAATAAGTTTTCATTTTATTATGAGATAAGATAAGATTATATGTTACAGTCATAAATTATGATAATATTTTTTTGATTTATTTTCTTTTGAATGAGATGTATTGTAATATTAAATATGATTTGATCTCTTTTTAAATATAAATAACGATTATAGTACAAAACGTAAATCATTAGAAAATTTTAATAAAGAAGGTTTTTTTGAATGATTTATGAAAAGACAATACAAATGGTTATGTTTGATAAATCATTTAAGGAAACTGCATAATTTTGTTTCATGAAAACGTATTCTTGATTTTTTTTTTTTTTAAAAGTACTCAAAGTAGGACTAGTACTATGCTTGATTAACACATATAAGTGTTCTATAACGTGTTCTTTCAAAAGAACAATACCTTAATTTAAGAACATAACAATAAGATATAAGAACATAAAACTAATCTGAACAAAAAGATGTCTTATAGATCTAACATGAATTGATCAAAACAAGATTCTTTTTATTTTTTGATAAACCAACATATATTAATAAATTATGAAATACGTCTGGGAATCGGAACTGGAAAATTGCCAAAACAACCTTTGGATTTTAAGAAAGAACTGTGACCAACACAACACTCTAATAGCTAGAACAAAGATGCAACTAAGAAAAATTAAAGATACTAGATCAAGAACGTAGCAAAAGCACATAATACAAACTAAAACTCAAAACATCACTACCACCACTGAAAGGAAACCAAGAAGCCACATATTCTAGATTGTTTTCTCCACTCCTTGCTGATCATATGAAGCAAATTCCATCACTGCTGATCAACCTCCATTAACTCCCAGTTTAAATAATCTTTTCCTGCAGTTAAATCCTCCACCTCATTTGTTTTGTTCTCTTCAATAATTCTGAGATTCTCTCTATTGATAGCAATTGGTTTTGCCTTTGCTAACATCACCTCAAGATTGCCTTTGACTGCATATTCTAAAATATCTTTCGCAAAAATTCCTTCAAAGACCTCTCTCTCCAAGTCGACCATTCCAGGTTCAAAAGCATTAGATATAATTGAAGCTTACCACTGTCCAGAATATTAATTGCTTCTTGTGTCAAAAGACCATCAAAACAAGATTCTTGACCGAGAACAAATGCGTGTCTTCTTCCACACCTTGTTTTGGGACCAGAATCCAAAAGATATACAACCTTTTCTGCATATTCCGATGAATTACAGGTGTAGTTCGTGTGAAACAAGCAATGTTGGTTCCTGAACTATAATTATGAACAAAAAAATCAGTACTATATTTTGAATTCTAAAAGAATCAAAATAATCAAACAAATGGCGGATGACTCATAACATAATTATATTAAACCAAGAGGTGTACCTGAAGCTCGAATCATCCATTGGAAAAGTTCTCGTTATTTACAAGAATAGTAGATACGGAAAAATTAATACATATACATTATTTGATGTAATCTATTGGCATATATATGGATATAAAGTATTTGAAATTTTTATGTAAAATGATTGATGTTGATGATCTTTTAAAAATGGTAAGATAATCAAGAATATTGTGACTCAACTCACAAATTAATTGATTGATATGTATATTGATTGCCATATTTCTGTTCCCAGACTACCCTTATCATATAAAATGGAAATGTTGTTATTTAAAATCTGATTTTTTAAGGCCATCAGATCAAATCTTGAATGAATGGCGAGATAGGTGGTCTCTCGGTTCTCTTAAGACAAAAAGTTCTATTCTGATCACCACCCAATATATAGGTTAGGCCTTTTAAAAAAATTAAAAATATATAATAATTTCGTTTAGGTTTTAAAGAAAAATAAAATAACACCCGTTAACATTTTATAAAAAAAATTACTCATTTTTCCTATATAATTTCTAAATGCAGTAAAAAAATTGCTTACCACAATAATTAATTACTATAATAACCTTCCTCATTTTCTGTGTAACAAAATTACGCATGCAGATTAATGTACATTTTTGCTTCCTTTAAATACATGTACAAGGTAAATAATTGTGTGTACATGCTGGTTTATTGGTTGATAATCTTTTTTCATTCTCTAAACTAATGGCTGATAACTTATACGGGGCTTATCCCTTATAAGTCCGTAATATCTTATCGGTGAGGGTTTGTCGACCCAATTTATAAGTTAAATTCACAACTTATAAGCTGATAAGGCGAATGTTAGTAATGATATACTTTTTCTCAACTTAATTTAATTTTTCATTTTTTCATTAACTTCAGTTTTAAAATATATGTTTTTATATGTTAATTTAATTTAAAGTTCACTAATTAAGATATTTATATTTAAAAATTATTTATTTTAGTTCATTTAAGCAAAAAAAATTATGACTTATATAACTTATAGGCATTCATCTACTTATCACTTATAAGTCACTTCTACATTTTAAGTCATAAGTTACTTATCTTAAAATTTTCCAAACGACACCTATATACCATGACAACTTATTTAGGTTTCATTTAGTTTATATTTTTTATTCTTAAATACGAAAAGTAGTACAGTGAAGTTTTCATTATTAAAAAAGATTGATAGCTATGTCGAGAGTTTTCTAAAAATGATTCAAAAAATTTATATAAATTATTAGTTGAACAATATTCTCATTTATATAACCAAAATTTCAATTATCTCACTAAAATCCTAAACCTGAAATTAATAATACTATTCTAGAATATTTACTGTTAACCTGAAATTAATAAAATTATTTAGAAAAATAAGATAACTGACTTTTGAAACCAAATAAGTTTTTAAATTTTGAACTAATGTAATAATTTGATTTTTCAATATATTTTTTAAGATTTCTTATTTCAGACAATACTAGTCAATTAAACCACGTTTCGCAAAGGACGATAAATTTTTGAACAATACATTTGAGATACATTTGAGATACCATATTATTTCATCTCATTGATATTTTTTAAATAAATTTAAAAAATAAAGAATCACGACTATCAACACATAGTCACAAATATGATTGTTTCATATAAATAAAAATTTAGAACTAAAAAATTAAAATTTATCATATGAGTAATACTTGTATTTTGGTAACTTTGGATTAGATATTTTACATGAACTTCTAAATTTTTCTATAATTTATATTTTCAAAATAATATTTTTAAATTCAGATCATGTATTTCTAAATTGAAAAAAATAAAATATATAATTCGTGAGTTAAATTAAAATGGGTAAAATACACAAGCCAGTATTCGATAGGTATACAAGTTAATCCTCGCCTGACTAATATTCAATAGCATTTAATACATTTATGTCATATCATTTGATACGTATAACCGTATAAGGTCTTAATAGTAATTGTGATTACTGCATTAAGTAATTTCTTACACCACCCTTTTTCTTCTAAGATTGGATTAAGAGCTGTGAACATAATCGTTTATTGACAGTTGTTAACACCAATCGCGCACGTACAAAGATTGGGTTCCAAGTAGTATTTAATCCGAATGTTTGATTACTATATATTTCATAGTCTAAGCTCTTCTTATAAAGCATAAAAATATGGTAATATGTAATAGAAGGATCATAACTCAATATAGGATAAGAATCAGGAACAAAATATTAATTATGAAGCACATGAATCCAGAAGACTGACTACAGGATATATACAAAGAATCAAAACATGGAATTAAAGATTGAAGTCTGTTGAAGAATCATGGAAAGAAGTTCATTGATTTGTTCATGCCTCTATGAAGAATAATATGTCAAAAGACTCCAAGTTACAAATAAATGGATTGAATTGAAGTATTATAAATCACAAGATTCCAGTGGATTGAAGCAATGAAGCAGCTGAAGGGAAAATCAACTTAAGGACCATAAAGAGATTGATATTTAAATTTATGTGTTAGTCATCTGTGAACCAGACCAGTGCACTAGGTGTCAACACTTCAAGAAAGGAAATATTGATCTATCAAAACAACAAGTTGAAGCCAGGAAGCTAAAGAAACAATGACTTAGAATAAAAGTTTAACAGAAATTGAGATGGAAAATATTCTAAGTCAAAGAAGCTTCAAGGAAGATCCTTGTCGTCTCTTGGCTTCAAGGAAGGGTCCATGTCGCCTCTTAGGCAGAAGCCAAGGCTCTTGTCACCTCTTGGCCCCTAGATGGAGTCCTTGTCACCTCCTAGGCACAAGTCTTGACTGATGTCGCCTCTAGGATTCAGTAGATGGTTGCATTCGCCTCTTGAAATAAGTGGAAAGATTCCTGTCGCCTTTTAAGGTTAAGCAAGGTGTTTTTGTCGCCTCTTGATCCCTGTCGCCTTCAAGGACTTGCCTATTTGTCATTATGAAACATTCTACAAGTGGCTAATCTTTTGCCACATGTACAAAGGAATGTAAGCCTACACTAAAACCAGCATAATGAATTCATTTCATTTATTCGTCTTCCTTAGCTGCCAACTACATTTTATGAGAGCTCCATTGAAGGCTATATTCATTTTAGAATCTTGTAATTGTATTGTTATGTTGTCGAATTTATTGTAGTTAATCATCATTGATTAGAGTGTAGGAAACTCAAAGTTTATATTAATACTATGATATATTCCTCGAACTTATTTGTGTTTAATTCGATTCCATATCTAAACGAAGAACATGTTTAAAATCGAATTATTTGTGAGTATCGTATTTAACCCCCCCTTCTACGATACTTTGGGACCTAACAATTGGTATCAGAACTTGTTGATTGACATACAAATCAAGATCCCGGTGATTTAGACCAAGCAAACAAGTTATTGAAAAATTTCTTGAAATTTTTTAATTTTCAAAATTTTCAATTCTTGAAATTTTAAATCTAAAATAATTTTATTCCGCCAATAAAGATGAGTACCCAGAAGACCGGTAGTATCAAGGTTCCACCCTTTGATAGGGACAACTATAATCTTTGAAAAAAAAAAGATGCTTCTGTTCATAAAAGCTTCAAATTCACTATATACGGGAATATTAGAGAATGGTCCGTACATACCAATAGATATAGTTCCTGAATCAACAACAACTGCTGGAGTGCGCATCCCAAGAACTACTACTCCCAAGGATCCCTCCATATACACAGAAACTGATGAGGACCTAGTCAGATTGGATACGAGCTTATAACTCATTATAGTGGAATCCACAGACACGGACATGAGTCATCAGATGATGAGTAGTAACAGTGCAAAAGAGATGTGGGACACAATTGAACTACTGATGGAAGGAAGTGCAGAAATGAAGGAGAACAGGTTGGATATTCTGATATCTCAATACGAAGCGTTCAAGTCACAGCCCGGAGAAAAATTATCTTCTGTTTTTGAAAGTTATATCAAGCTGTTGAGCGAGTTGAAATTACAGGAAAATTATTATCCACTTCGTGAGACAAACAGGAAGTTCATGTTGACTTTACCACACTACCTCGAGCAAAAGAATACATCAATCAGGGAAATTCTTGATTTTGTCACAATGCCCCTGGATGTGATTTATGGAAAACTGAAGACATAAGAGTTAGAACAAGAACAAAGAGCCATTATCTATGGTTCAAGTTCGTTAGACACCAAGAACATAACACTTGTAAAAACCACTACTTTGGTTGCCTATGAGCCTGAAACTTCTGAACGAAAAATAGCATCCCCTAAAGCTGGAAAGGAACTGGTAATAGCTGAAGTTGTGATTGATCTTGAGAAAGAAATTGAATTCTATACTCAAGAAGAACTTGAAGAATTAGTTGATGAGTCAATGGCTTATATGGCTTCTAGATTCAAGCATGTTCGCTTCAGGAAGAATCCTAACTACAAAACCAAGAGCTCGGTGGCAAGATATACAAAAGGATGTTATTCATCGGGAAACAGCTCAAGAGGAGGCTACAAGTCAAACCGGATTGACCGGAACAAGATAAGATGCTACAACTACAATGAACTCGGGCATTTTGCAACTAACTGCAGGAAGCCTAAACAAGCAACTTGAAGAAAGGAAGAATATGAAAAGAAGGAAACTTATGAAGATCTAAGGAGACAAAATGAGAAGTTGAAACAAAAGCTGAATGCCTTGGTTGCCAAGCAAAAGGGAAAAGCTTACATTACTGAAGGAAAAAGCTGGGATGACACTGACTCTGATGAAGATGAAGAGTATGGAAATCTTGCACTCATGGCAGACTCTTCAGAAGAATCAGCTCAATCATCTCAGGTTCCAATTCTAACTACTATTGACATGTCAAATGATGAGTATAAAACTATTGTTCAAGATATGAGCGTAGAATTGTTTAATATTCATAAAAGCATGCTAGCATATGAAATTGAAAATGCTAAGTTAGTTCAAAAGATCACTAATCTAGAATCCAAAAATGAAGAACTAAGCTTGCTTGTAGTTTCTGTAGAAGATCTTAAACAGAAGAATGAATACTTAGAAAACAAGGTTAAGTGCAATGCTGAAAAAGAAACCATTCTTAGAAATCAGGTTGCTGAGTTAGAATTAAAGTTAAAAGCTTTTCAGACGTCTGCTAGGACTGCTAAGGAGATCATAGATAATCAAGAACTTAGCACTAAAGTGGTTATAGGTTTTGATTACTCTAAGAATGCTGGCAAGAGACATGTTGGTATTTCTGAGACCCCTGCTTTTGTCAAAGAAACTGTGCCACATATCGTCAAGAATGTCGAGTCTCCTATTTTTGTCAAACATATTTCAGAACCCTTAGATGAACAAAGTTTTCTAATCAAGGAAGAGTTGCTTGTTGAGGACTTAAAAGAGAAGGTAGTAGAGGAACCCCCTAAAACACCTAAGGCTTCAGTTAAAAATGATAAATCTAAAACTGAACAAGGTAACAAGGTGGAAAAACAAGGACATGAACCATTTAAGAAATCAGATAAAATTGAACACCCTAAATCTGAACAAAGTGTTTAAGGTTAAAGCAAAGAAAAACAGGAATGGAAAAGTAGGTGTTAATAAAAAGAATGATTTTGCATCTTCTCCATCTGCATTTAGAAAATTGTGTAATAACTGTAATTCTGCTGGACATCTTACACATGCATGTACTAAGATCAACGGTTGCATCTTCTAGTATGTCTGTCATGCCTAACATGCCAATTTTCATAAGCCCTGTGGTGTAATAGGATGTATGCCATATGTTTTTCTTACCATGTCTGAATTATTTAAATCATATCATGCAAATGTTAGCACTTGCACTGGCACTAAGACAAGCATGAGTAGTGAGCACGTAAAGGCGAAGACTGTAATACCTCCTAAACCTGGGAAGGATACACCTGTCTCAAAGTCAGATGACACCCCTGTCAAGACTAACACTGAGAAGGAAACAGTCGAGGTGAAAGTTAAGCATGTTAAGGTTGATTCAAATGTTGATCCTGTTGCAACCCCTAAACCTTCAGGATCCGAACATGTTTAGGTAGCAAAGTCTTTTTAATCAATTTGTGATTGCAGGGTAAGGTACGAAAGCAAAAGATCATGTGGATTCTAGACAGTGGATGTTCAAGACACATGACAAGAGAAAAGTCCCTACTCACAAATGTGGTTGAGAAAGCCGGTCTTATAGTTACCTTTGGAGATGACAACAAAGGATTTACTACGGGATATGGCAATTTGGAAATCAGGAATGTCATCATTGAAAACATCTCTCTTGTGGAAGGATTAAAGCACAATCTTCTAAGTATCAGTCAATTTTGTGATAAAGGTTGCAATGTTGATTTCAGAATGGAAATGTGTTTGATCTCAAAGAGGAAAGATAAGAAGCTTGCTTTGCAGGGAGTGAGAAAAGGTAATCTGTTCGTAGCCGACTTGAGTTCTACCTGTGATAGAGAAATGCAGTGTTTCTACAGCAAAGCTTCATCAACTGAGTTGGTTATGGCACAAGAAACTTTCAAACTTGAATTTCAAGACAATGAACTCTTTGGTAAAGAGGGAGTTGGTGAGAGGACTACCACAGATGGAATTTTGTCAAGAAGGACTCTCTGAAGCATATGAAAAGGGGAAGTCGAAGAAAGCATCACACAGAAGTAAGGAAATGACAAGTATAACTGAACCTCTTCAGTTAATCCACATGGATTTATTTGGTCCAGTAAATGTCTTTTCAGTATCAAGGAAGATATATGCTTTAGCGATTGTTGATGACTACTCCAAGTACACGTGGGTGTTATTCTTACATTCCAAGGATAAAGCACCTCAAGTAATCATTGATCACATAAAGAAGATTGAGTTGGAAGCTGATTTGTCTGTCGTGAGATCAGGTCAGACAATGGAACTGAATTCAAGAATGCAGTTCTAAATGAATTTTTATACAGAAAAGGGCATCTCGAGACAGTATTCAGCACCAAGAACTCCACAAAAAAATGGAGTGGTAGAAAGGAAGAATCGTACTTTGGTTGAAGCTGTAAGGACTATACTTAGTGAATCGATACTTCCTACCTATTTCTGGGCTGAAGCAGTCAACACGGCTTGTTTTACTCAGAATCGTACCCTGATTAACAAAGAACATGAGAAGACTCCGTATGAGATAATGGCTAACAAGAAACCATCACTGAAATACTTTCATGTGTTTGGAGCAAAGTGTTATGTGCTGAAGGATGGAAATGAGCATTTAGGAAAGTTTGATGCTAAAGCGGATGAAGGCATATTTCTTGGCTATTCTCTAGAATCTAAGGCATACAGGATTTATGTGATTGCTAATCAAAAGGTGATTGAAAGCCTAAATGTAACATTCGATGGCACCAAACATGCAAGCCTACAAAAGGAAAAGGATTCTGAATCTCTGGAATTTGAAAATCTTTCAAACTATCCTTTGGATGAAGACGAACCTGAGGTTGCTCCTGTTATCAATGTCAATAACGATGACAATAATTCTGGTCTTAGTGGTGATAGTGGTGGAAATACAGATCAGACAGACAGTGTTACAGGATCCAGTGAACAAAAAACAAAATCTACAAGTCATGGAGGCAGCAACTCAGGGGGAGCCAGAGAAAGATCTACTATTCACACTCAACATCAAGCTGAACAAGGGGAAACATCAAGATGATATCTACCTAGACAAAGGGTTTGGAACAGAGACCATCCTTTTGAGTTGATCATTGGTGATCCAGACACATGAGTGAGAACTAGAAGGGCCACTCAAAATGAATGTCACTTTTCAGGGTTTCTTTCATAAATGGAGCCTAAGAAAGTGGATGAGACACTCGAAGATCCAGATTGGGTTATTTCTATGCAAGAAAAACTCAATCAGTTTGATAGGCAGAAAGTATAGAAGCAAGTAACCAGAACCAATGGCAAATCTATTATTGGCACTAAATGGGTATTCAGAAAAAAATTGGATGAAGATGACATTATAACGAGAAAAAAGGCCAGACTGGTTGCTAAAGGTTATTCTCACGAAAAAGGAATAGATTATGATGAAACATATGCACCAGTAGCTAGACTTGAGGCCATCAGGATGATTCTGGCATTCGCTACACATTCAGACTTCAAAGTTTATCAAATGGATGTGAAGAGTGCATTTCTGAACGGAGAGCTAAAAGAAGAAGTGTATGTGGAACAACCTCCAGGTTTTGAAGACCCTAATCTAGTTAATTTTGTATATCTCCTATTCAAAGTACTCTTTGGACTCAAGCAAGCACCAATGACATGGTATGACACTCTATTAGAATTCTTAATTGAAAATGGTTTCACTACAGGTGTCATAGATAAAACTTTTTTTCATAAAATGCATAAATCTGATATGATATTAGTTCAAGTATATGTTGACGATATTATATTTGGTTCTACTAATGATGGTCTTTACAAGAGATTCTCTAAGTTAATGCAGAGTAAGTATGAAATGAGCATGATGGGAGAGCTGAACTTCTTCATTGGACTGCAAGTGAATAAAAAAAAGATGGTATATTCATTTGTCAATCCAATTACATCAGAGATCTTCTCAAGAAGTATCATCTGGAAAATTCAACACCAGCTAAGACTCCCATGCCTACAGCCGCTAAGCTTGATCAGGACAAAACTGGTAGAAAGTTGACATCACAAGCTATAGAGGTATGATAGGCTCATTATATATCTTACAGCAAGTATGCCAGATATTATGTTTGCAATATGTTTATGTGTTAGATTTCAGGTTGACCCTAAAGAATCTCATCTTATAGCTGTTAAGAGAATATTAATATATCTTAAGGGGACACCAAACTTGGTATTTGGTACCCTAAAGGTACAGGATTTGATCTTGTTGGCTATACAGACTCATATTTTATCGGGTATCATTTTATTAGAGAGTATGTCACAAATGGTACTATGGAATTACATTTTGTACCCACAGAGGAACAGATTGCAGATATCTTCACTAAACAACTTGATGAATCCACTTTCTCAAAGCTGGTTGGTGAACTTGGGATGTTAAATCTTTCTAGTTAATCAACTAGAAGTCAATAACTACAATATGTCCCTAATGAATTCAACTGTTGATTAATTTCAATATTTTTAGGACTCTTGAATTCATTTACCAACATTTAATTATCGTAATTCTAATATTTATGTACTTGTATTTAGCTGATAAATATTTAACCACTGAATATTTCCATTTTATTTGAAAGTGACTTATTTGAAGGAAAATCAGTATCGTTGCATAATTTCTGGAATTTAAATCACGAGTAAAATAAGAGTAGCATAATTTAATTCAACAAAATTATAATATTATCAATTTAATGATAAAAATTGTGATTTTATGAATAAAATTGTGATATTCTTATTTTAGTGAATTTTTGAATCATTCTTTATTTAAAGAATTCAATAAATACTGAATACATAGCAGCACAAATAATTATTTAAATAATCTATCAATACTTAATTATTGATATTTTATACAGATAATTAATTGTGATATTTTATTATTCATTTAAAAGGTTAATTAGAATTATATCATAAATCAATTGTGATGTTAATTCATTTTCATTCGAATGGGTAGTAAAATGACAGTATTTTTTTTGGCCAAGTGCCAAAAGGCGACAACAACTTAGAATTTAGTCTAAGTTAAAGTCAAAAGGCGACCAAGACTTGACAGCAGTCATGTCTTGGATAACTTAGAAAATATTCTAAGTAAAAATCTAAGAGGCGACAAGAGTCACATTATCGCGTCTTGGCTAAAACTTAGAAATTTTTCTAAGTCCTAATCCAAGAGGCGACAGGGACTCCAGTCAAGCCTATCGCGTCTAGCAGGGACTCAGGCTAAAGCTAATGTCGCGTCTTGCAGCTCTGGTCCATGTCGCGCTTTGCCCATGTGGTCATTGTCGCGTCTTGTACCCCGGGTATAAAAGCTGATTATGCTTTTTTTACTTAAACATTATTATTCAGCAGATATACACGAGTTATATACACTGTCGCCTTATAACACAGAATTTTTCACTGATCAAAATCATACCGAAACTCTGTCAAAATTTGACTTTGACTGTGGAATATTGTTGCCCATAACAAGATCTACCAGTTGAGACCAAGTTTGTGAGTTTTCACCGTTTAGTGTGTTCAAATCGAACTCTAGACATTTCAAACTATTCGAACTTGGACCTTAGATTTGACAAAGATTTTGTTAGTGAAAAATTGTGATAAAAATATACATGTGATCCTTATTTCTCGCAGAACATCATACTGTAATTTGGTAAAGATCCGAGAAATTTGATTTTCGGTGTTTGTTTCGTATTTTAATTAATTGTGTATCGTTTGAGAAATTATTATTTTTTGTGTAAAAATTACCAATCATTTTCTTGAAAATGGGTGATATTTTTGAAATCAAAAAGACTAATTTTGTGCCTATTTTGTCAAATGATTCTACAAGAACTGCTCGTTTTTATAATGGGATTTGTTTCTTGAATGAACATTCTAACGTTTCCTTTGTTCTCACTGTTAAGACAATGCTCAATGTAGAAATGCTAGAATATGTCCTCAGGAACTCCACAGTGGCCAACTTTGAAGATGACTTGGGATTTTAGTTTCCACTGGGCGGCGAAACAGTCAGAATTTCTGAGGATGACCTTAATGAATTCCTACAGTTTCCCAGAAATGACTTAGTAGACGATCCAGATACTGATGACCTTCTCAACTTCTTCAAGAGGATAAGGGCTACACTGGAGAATGGGAATATACCTAGATATTTCTATAAGAAGCATCTACCTAAGGAGTGGAACATATTCTTCACAATAATATCTTATGCTTTCTCTTAAAAAATGGGAGGATGGCATGGACTTTCTCTGCTTCTTCAGAAGATTGGACTTGCAGTGGCTCACAATCTCAGCATCAACTTTGGTCGCTTACTTATGGAAAAGATCCTTGAGAACCAAGTTGCAAAGGAAAATCATCCGGTGTACCCTAGATTCATTCAAATTGTGCTGAACAAAAAGCTCTCAAGCGAACAACTTTCACAGTTTGGAAGCAACAATCTAGTGGCACCACAAGAGATTCCACTGAGGACTGCATTGATCCTTCTGAATCAAGACCCATATCCTAACAATAATGGTAATAGACCTGTTGTACGTCTAACTCAACATATGAAGGAATGTTTTGCTATTATTGATCAACAGGTTCAAAATGATACAGCTGCTATTCAGGAGCAAGAGGAAGATGATCAAGAAGCTGAAGTAGCAATGGCTGAGGCTGAGGAAGTAGCTGAGCAAAGAGAGCAAGATTCTCAAGAACAGACGTAACCAAGTGAAAATACTCCACAAGGAGAAGTAGAATCAAACCTTAAACATATCTTCGAAAAACCAACTCAAGAAAAAGAAGGAGAAAGAGAAGATGATCCAGTGCTTCCCGCTAAAGATGTATACAGGCCATATTCCTCCGCAGGTAATGAACCTGACTCTTCTAAAGCATTCTTTGATAATTTGTTCATATTTCAAGAATTGCACATGTACACATCATTCACACACTTGTTGATAGAAGGCATAGGAGAAGGCACTGGATCTGAAAACCCCCATATTCAGAACCAAGCTTTAGACCCAAACACTGAAATAGATTCACCCTTACCTAAACCCCTGAATCGTAAGGAACCATTGAGTAGTGAGGGAGTTGAGGGAGACACTGCCTTTAGTGCAGCAAACAAGGAAGGAGATGTGAGTAACCCTATAGCTCTGCCTCCATTAAAGAAAAGTCGTACCCTTATTGAGGCATCTACTGACCCCCTTCCATCTTCCCAACAAGATGTGCAGGATGAAATGGCACATACACAGTTACTAGATTCATCTTCTCAACAAGGTGAATTTATTGAAATTCTCCAGTCAACCATGGCATCTGAACGAGTGTCGCCACTTGAACAACCACAAATTCTTATTGCACAAAGTGAGGTTGCTCACACAGGCGAGGAATTGACGGTTGCAGAAGGTTCAACCATTTTACGGTTAGAATATTCTAGAATTGCTTCACTGCCTTCACAGGTGTCAGGAGAAGGTGTTGTTGTAACTGTCATTCAAAGTACAACACCTACCTCTCCAGGACTAATAAACCTGGATGCGTGTGCGGATAGGGGATCCGACGTAGGTGCGGATCGGCAACCCATTAGCGATGAACCAGATTCACCTGCTGAGCCTAAGGGGAAAGTGTTGTCACCAACACTTGAGAGGACTGAGGAACAGATTCCAAATTTGATGGCCTCGATTACTCTCCCAGAGATTTCCAACTCTGGAAAATTCATCTCAAAATGATAGGGAACTCGCCTCGAGCGAGGATTGGGAAATGCGAACTCCCATTGCACCACTTATGACCTCCTTAAGGACGGCTATAGTGATTTCACATACAGGTACCTCGGACGCTTGGAGCTTTGAGAGGAGTGAAACACATACCGTAAAGTTGAGTGACACCCTAACCCAAAACCGAGCGAAAGAGTGCTGAGTGAAACACAGCAAGAGCCTATAAGTGAGACACCCACTACCCCAAATTCACCTCCAGTTGACATGTCAAAAATTGTGTCTGCACGTGATCTAGAAGCAATATTGGATACCAGAGATAGTAAGTTTCTTGAAGTTCTGGAAACACGAGATCAACAATTTCATGAGGAACTAGCTATCAGGTACTCTATCATTGAGCAATTGACCAAAAACTGCACCTCATCTAAGAAGCAAATTGAAAGAATAAACTTAGCACTGAAGGAAACAATTGATAGAAGTAACTTTAATTCAGTTGTTGTTGGAGCAAGGTTGGCAATTGTAGAAGGTCAACAAGCTCAAATTCGGAAGGATAACACAACTGAGGGGGAGAAGAAGGGAAGTGTTAGTGGGCAAGAAAAAGGCAAGCAAATACTAATATTGGATGCTCCTAAGGTTGTTAATGTAAATGAAATGGAAGCAGAAATTGCAGCTGAAGCAGCTAAGAATCTTTTAGACCCCGAAAAAGTAACTACTGAGTTTATACGAGTAGGAGGGATGCAAGGAGAAATGTCAGCTGAGCCAGTAATTATGTCCCGGGTTCAAAGAAAGGAAGTGGAAGTGTTTGATACTAGGAAGGAAGTAGATTTTGGTGATTCATCTCAGGGGGGCTACATTCTCAAAGGACCATGCTATCTGAAGTTTTACCCGAACTACTAGTTCAAGAACCATGGAAAATGGAAGAAGGAGAAATGGAGGAAAGATATGATCCGAGTCAGTATGAACTTGAGTTTGAAGACATGGCTACCTATGAAGAAAAGATGATTCCTGAGGACAAAGAGTTTGTAGATGAAGATGCTTTCTCGAATGACTGTATGTACCTTGGAGTCTCAGAAACAAGTGGAAAAGAGAAGGATTAGGCTAAAAAGAGCTGCTGAAAGAGAATCCAGGAGAGAAAAGGAGACGAACATTCTGAACAAGAAGGGTCCAGAATGGGATGAAGCAAGAAAGATGATGAAGCTCAAAGAAATAAATCTAAAGGGGGACAATTGAAACAGAAAGTTTTTAGATCTTGTTGAGGACTTCAAGAACAACTTACGTGATATTCACGAATTCTATCATCAGTTTGACGATCTAATCACAGCAGTTTCTGTGAGTGCTTTGAAGACTGGGTGGAGAACGTATGTGAATATTGTGGATGGGACTTCGCTTAGATACATACCAATGTCCTCAAGAGACTAAACATTGTTGAATTGTTCGTCTTACACAAGAAAGTCATCTCTACAGGCAGGAAAGAGAATGAAATCTTCAGGGATATGATCAAGGAATACATCTTGGACGTGACACCACAAGGGTCCAAAACTCCAAATGTGGTTAAATATTTTGCAGATAACAGATTGCAGAATATTACACTGTCTGAAGAAAGTCTTGAAAAGACTCAATACTGGTGGTTGACATTCATAGAGAGCAGATTGAGGTGTAGATGAGCCGAAAGAACAGGAGCAGATTTAAAGGAAACTGAACTTTTATATGCATTCAGGTTGAACTATGTTCTCAAGACGGAATCTGAGAGAGATATGAGAATGCTTCCTAGAGCTTATGCTACAACTGTGTTGGTGAATGAAGTGGATGAAAGCACGTTGATAATAGATGACAAGCCTTGCATTGGCAAATTTGAAGGTGAAATGGCATTTATGATCAATAATGCCAAGGCAAAAATTTCTAACTTTATCAGAAGCGGTTCAGTGTATATCATGAGAGTTCTAAGCCAGATGAAAGCCTCCACGTGCAAAAGTTATAAACTGGCAATCAAGACAATTGAAGAAGTGATGAAGGCTAGGGTGGAAGAAGAAACTATCAGCAACACAAGTAGAGTACAAGACAGTCCCAAAAAGATTACAGTCTATGTACTAGCAAAGAAGTCTTCAGTATTGGTTGATTCTCTACACACCGTGTCAAATATCACCTATCTTGAGAAACTTCTAGAAGCTCTGAATAATCCTCCTCCATCTAATGCATTGGAAACATCAGCAAGGGATGTTATGCAAGCAAGACTTAACCAAATCAGATCTGGAAAGAGAACTTCATCAGAAGCCACACCAAAACAAGGATCACAGGCTCCAGTGACAAAGAAACTGAAGACCAAAAAGAAGCCTGATGATAAAGAGAAGAAGCACAAGAAGCAGAAGCCAACTCAAAATTAGTTCAGTCTAGAGGAACTCCTCTGTAATTTGTACTTGTAATTCAAAAAGAAATGTGGAAATGTATATATGATCTAGAATGCAATTAATATTATTTCCTGTTTTCCGTATTTACTTTTTCTTGTTATCAGTTAAGTTATCCTTAGGAATTTGCTTGTCGAACTTTAACAATCAAATAGGGGGAGATTGTAAAGCATAAATGTATTGTAGTATGTAATAGAAGGATCATAACTCAACATAGGATAAGAATCAGGAACATAATATTAATTATGAAGCACAATAATCCAGAAGATTGACTACATGATATATACAAAGAATCAAAACATGGAATTGAAGCTTGAAGTCTGTTGAAGAATCATGAAAAGAAGTTCATTGATTTGTTCATGCCTCTATGAAGAATAATATGTCAGAAGACTCCAAGTTACAAAGAAATGGATTGAATTAAAGTATTATAGATCACAGGATTCCAGTGGATTGAAGCAATGAAGCAGCTGAGGGCAAATCAACTTAAGGACCATAAAGAGATTGATATTTAAATTTATGTGTTAGTCATCTATGAACCATACCAGTGCACTAGGTGTCAACACTTCAAGAAAGGAAATATTGATCTATCAGAAATAACAAGTTGAAGATAGGAAGCTAAAGAAACAATGACTTAGAATAAAGGTTTAATAGAAATTGAGATGGAAAATATTCTAAGTCAAAGAAGCTTCAAGGAAGATCTTTGTCGCCTCTTGGCTTCAAGGAAGGGCCCCTGTCGCCTCTTAGGCAGAAGCCAAGGCTCTTGTCGCCTCTTGGCCCCTAGATGGAGTCCTTGTCGACTCCTAGGCACAAGTCTTGACTGATGTCGCCTCTAGGATTCAATAGATGGTTGCAGTCGCCTCTTGGAGTTAAGTGGAAAGATTTTTGTCGCCTCTTAAGGTCAATCAAGGTGTTCTTGTCGCCTCTTGATCCCTATCGCCTTCAGGGACTTGCCTATTTGTCATTGTGAATCATTCTACACGTGGCTAAGGTTTTGCCACATGTACAAAGGAATGTAAGCCTACACTAAACCAGCAAAATGAATTCATTTCATTCATTCATCTTCCTCAGCTGCCAACTACATTTTACGAGAGCTCCATTGAAGGCTATATTCATTTCAGAAGCTTGTAATTGTATTGTTATGCTGTCAAATTTATTACAGCTAATTATCATTGATTAGAGTGTAGCAAACTCAGGTTTTATATTAATACAACGATATATTCCTCGAACTTGTTTGTGTTTAATTCGATTCCATATCTAAATGAATAACGTATTTAAAATTGAATTATTTGTGAGTATCATATTCAACCCCCCCTTCTACGATACTTTGAGACCTAACACTTGTGAATCCATTATATATTTTATTAAAACTGTGAGAAACAGAGGATAAGATATGGATTTTGGCGATGGTGATAATTTGATTATGGATTTTGGCAATGGTAATGATCAGAGGGGTGCCTGAGCATGTACGAGTTGTGTGATCGCATAGGGCCTACTTATGAAGGAGGGCACATTTAAGAATATACGTTAAATATTTTATAACTGAAAAATAAAAATATGTATTACTGTTGCATTCACATATAAGTATAATATATTTATTACACATGTCATCTTTCATTTGAGAAAATGATACTCTTAAAATTAAAATTATTTAAATAATATATGAGATGAACAATACCACAAAAAAATGAATAAAATATCATTTATTTATATATAAAGTAATTTAATTTATATATATATATATTATGATTATCTTTTAATTAATACTCAGAGATTTTTTCCCCTTTACACGGGGCATCCAAATTTTTTTTAACTATCTGCAAAGGGTATTCAAAATTTCAGGAACGGCTCTGGTGATGATTTGACGTGGATTGTTTGGCGGGTCCTCCTCTCGATGATTATGCTTTTAACTTGGATACTAGTGGGCTTGGGCTTGATGATTTATTGTTCGATTTTAATCAAGATGACAAGTCTACTGAAAGGGGGAAACAGAGTATACGTTATGGGAATCATGGGAAGGGGAATGAGCTATTGGTCGTAAAAGCTTTTCTTGAAGAAACACAAGTTGTGAACAAGAAGAGAAAATTCATGGATTCTGCTGTTTATGATTCTAAATTGGAAGCTTCAAGGAGGAAGCTACACGAGGGTTACAAATGATGTGGAGAGGCTAAACTATAAAGAAAGATTCAAGTCATTGATATTCAAAAGTAGCAGAAAAGGTGCACTGCAAAATCATCTAAAAGAAAGCCAACGCTGAGGCAAAAACTCATGGTCATGTGGACACACAAAACCAACAACAAGTTTCCCTTTATAGCACTTGGCTCATGTAATTAGTAAGGCACTTTTTTCCCTTTTCCAATTGAGTTTTAGTCTTAATTTTGTATTAAATACATTCATCTTCAATTGAGTTCAAGGGCAGTGTTATTATATTTGAGGGTTTCGTTTGTTATGTTTGTAAAGTAAGGTTATGTATGTTTGTTTACAGAAATTTAGATGTTTGTAATTGCTGTTTTGGTATTAAAAGAAATGATTTTATGAAATGATGGCACAAGTTTAATTCGATTTATATGACCAATGATATATAGTATTATATGATTTGAAATAATGTTGTAGTATATTGTGGAGTAGTACAAATTAATGTTTTGTGTAAAGAGACTAAAGGCGTTTAAAAACCAAATTTATTTTAGTGTCCTTACAACATTGGGGGCTTATCATATACCTAAAAGGTTTGGTAAGCCCAAGGAAGGGCCTGAAGATGGTGGAGTTGTTGTTGCTGACAGTGATCAGCAATTGGATAAGAATTTTGGGTTTAATAAGAGTTTTGGTGCTAAGTATGAATTGGGAAAGGAGATTGGTAGAGAGCATTTTGGCATACTTGTTGGGCACATGACAGGTCTATACCATCACAATAAGCCTACTCAAGTGACAATGTTATCTTACATGGTAAAATGGTTTCTACCATTTTGAGTAGTGATAGATTCCCACAATATTTGTCTTGTCACGTACATTATGTAATTGCTTCTATACTACTCAATGATTATAATGAGCTTAGGAATTGTCAATTTAATATTCTGTAAATATTAGTTTGAAATAAATATTTCTGGAAGAAGCTCAATCGAAGATTGATCAAGCAACAGAATGAAGAACATCTTGAATAAAGTCGCAGAAGACACTCCAAGTCAAACATAGTGAAGTCTAGAAGAGATATGTAGTGAAGTGGTGCAATGCTATATGGCATAGTTGAAGATGTCGTGAAGTCTACTATATCGCAAAGTCGGTATTTAGACTATGTCGTGAAGTCTAAAGCCTGAGCTACATTGCGATATAGTATAGTGAAGTCAAGATAATATCTGAGTTCATGATATTCTTAGCTGGGCAATTCTACTACAAGACAAATAAAGGTATAATTCAGAGGTTAAGGGGAACAATCACTGCAGCAGCTGGTGCATGGAGGTGGTCCATGGACAGATGTCAAATTTACAGCAAAACTTGGAGAGGAAGAAATGAGACATATTGCTAACAATACGGGAAGGTGGTAACAGAATGACAAGGGGCCCATACAAGGGGTAACGTGCCTTCAATGAATTGGCAAGACATCGCTCACTGAAATTGTGTGTGCACAGCTTATGAGATGTAATATATATTCAGTGCATATCCTTCTTTAGTGAGTAGAAGAAGAGAGAGAGAGAGAGAGAGAGAGAGATTTTTGTATTGTGTTTTTCTTTTCTTCTCTGTAAGCAAACTTGAGAATTCATTTTCTTGAGAGAAGCTAAGATAAATCATCTTGGTTAATCTTAGGGTTGTAGCAGCGATTTGCTTTATTAATATAAAGTAGATTGAATTAATATCTTGTGTTGCTCTTATTTTTTACTTACTGAATCACTCGATATTTTTGTTTAAAGTTTTCAATTTGAAAAGAGTTTGATAACTAGTCACTCATCCCCCCCTCTGCTTAGTTGTTTTGAAGACCTTGTTTCTAACAATACTTGTCATGCTAACGGAAAGAAAGGTGATCTTAGAGATCTTCCTCTTGCTTTTAAGATTGTTTCTAAATCAAAGGTATAATCCTCATAATTTTATGATTTTTGTGATTGTGTGTGATTTTTGTTTTATTTGTGAATTTATTTGGTATTGTGTAATGAGGAGGGTAGAATGTGGGATGATTTTATGTTTGATTATTGTTTTGGGGGTGGAGAGGTTGTTTTCGTAATGGTTACAGATGATTCTACATTTTTATGTAATGTGCCTTATGTGTTATGTTTGTTTGGAGTTGGTTTGGATTTAAGGGAGAACAAAGTCTGTACGAAAGCAAATACTTTGTTAGATAGGTTGTGGGTGATGGATGCGATATATTTATGTGGTTTCGGTGGTCAGAGTTTTGGTGTATATATGTTTATTTGTGAAACATGATGCACTTTTTAGTAAATAATTGCATATTTTGAATGAAATGTGATTTAGTTATGTATATCTTTTACTATTAATTAAAATGCATAACATGGATTCCTTTTGAATACTACATATTAGATGTGTGTTTTGTGCAAAGATAAAATGATTCAATAATATGAAAGGATTTCATGAAATAAGTGTGAATGAAACCTAATGAGCTTGTTGTTAAATGTCTATATAAATGGCTAACATTTTCTTTACTATCAATTATAAATGTGATACTTATGTTTTAAGTGACATAGGTTAGATAGTTGCAAGATAAGAAATGATATTTGATTATTTTAAATAGTTACTACTCTGTCACCAGTGGTGTCTTAATTACTCTCTTATAAAAGTAGGGTTTTCTCGACACTTGTTTACTGTAGTGGAATCATGAAGATTATTAAAATGAAGGTGGATGAAATGTTGTCTTATCAATATGAGAAAGAATCTTTCAGTATAAATGTTGGTAATAAGAAAGATTACATAATTTAATCATAATAATTAACTTTGTTCTTACGCTAGCAGTATTTGCATGTGCACATTAAGTTTCCTTTTTAGATCAAGCATTTAATTGTATTCTATATGTTCATAACCTTATGGCATTTGTCGTTACTATCGTCAGCCATTCATTCCACCACAAATTTCGATTTCATCTAATAATTAACAGTTGGTTGTATAACTATTCTTCATTAACCTACTAAACTTCTAGATATATGAATCAAGTCGCTATCATTTCACTTTCTTATGGATGCCAGTGCCTTAAATTGTTTATTTAGCTACTTGTAAGCTCAAGTAGCATGTTGATTGGTAAGTCTATACCAATTGAGGTGATGAAATTAATTAAATTACCAACAAGGCTTATTTTATTATTGCTTTACATGTATATGAACTTATATTGCTATATTTTACAGCCAAAAAACATGATATGAACCCTTGTTCATTGTGCAATAAATCCAAAAAAACATGATATGGACCCATATTCATTGTGCAATCAATCCATTTTCCTTGCTTAATATCTATTTATGTTGATCAGTTGCCGGGTTGTGCCCCTACCTTAGCGATATCTGGTTTTACAGATGACAACAGCAATATCAATTGAAGATGTTCGCAGAGAAGTGAAAATATTGAAAGCTTTATCTAGGCATAAAAATCTGGTCATATATCATGATGCCTGCGAGGATACCAACAATGTTTACAGAGTCATGGAGTATGTATTTTCTAGTTCCTAACATGAATCATTATAATAATTCCGGAAACATTGTTGTTTCTGAATGAACAAACTTTAAAGAATTGATTTGGCTTTGCCTTTTGTTTTCTAGTCATACTACGTCATCTATTATGCTTAAATGTCATCTATCAGGTTCATAAATGTTTTTTCTTTAACTAATCAAGTAGCTTCTTTGATCAAAAACCAAGTAGCACGTTGGAAATAACTATTTTTTTGGCTCTATTTTAACCATGTTCAAGTTTATTGGTTGTCGTTTATTGAGTAAATTAATTATTAAAGAATTTAGTTAATATTTTTGAGGAACCATGTTGTGATTGTGTGTTCCCCCAAGTTAAGTTTTGATAAAGGTTTAACCTTTTCCCATTTTTTCTTGTATTGAGCTACATGTTCTTGTGGATATGTTGTACAGTCGTAGAGTTTCATGTTGGGCACCGTGAAGCTTTTGGGGATCTCCACTAAAGCAATATTATCTGAGAAAGGGGAAACAACATAACTAGTTGGCGTGGCTTTCTCTAAGGGCTTCGGTACTCCAGGTATACGTTGAATTAGATCTCTTACTTCCTTCAACTCTTTCTGTACGGATTCAAGGATGTGTTGGTGTGAACGTGATCTCTTGTGTCGACGTCTCCTTCTGTGGTGTTCATCATCAGTTTCTTCATCATCTTCACCATCGTCATGTTCAGTCCCATCTTTCATTACTCTACCATTCTCATCCAATACAATTACACTTCCATCTTTTGATTTGTATCGATCTTTTGCATCATCAGCTTCATCCATATTCAACTTTCAGACGACACTCTTGACCCCGCCTTTAGTTGTTGTCTTCATTTTTGACTTCACCATAGAGAGTTCTTTCTTGAGATTTTCGTTTTCAGATTTTAATGTCTCCATGTCGCTTTGTAGTTTCTTGATTGCCGCTATCATTTCCCCATTGACATCCATGTCCTCGCCTTGACTCGATGTGTTGCCTTGTTGTTCTCCGTCAGCCATCTTTGAACGATTGAAAGACTATTAACCAATTTCCCACATACGACGCCAATCTGGTTTGGTGAAAATTTGCAGGTCTTTGGTTAAATCTTGCTATGTTAATTAGATTTAGTTAATTGCTAAGAACTAAAATGAAATGCAAGTAAGTAAATGACACAAAGGAATTGGTGACGCGGAAAACCTAATGAAGGGTAAAAATCGCGGGTGGGATTATGTACCCAACCTCAAGAATGCACTAGATAATTCATCATACAGTAATGGTGTTGTTTTTTTTAATGTTAAAAAGTGTCTATCTCTATTTTTCTCAACACTATTTGAACTAAATCTTCAACTGTTTTTCTCCACGTTCCTAGCTTGCCTTATCTCTTCTCCATGACTTGCAGTAGACTCGATCATTCTGTTCAACCACAAGCCCTATTTTCCGGGAATATTATTGACTACGTCCTCACAATTATATAGCATAGTGTTCATGTCCAACTCAATCATGTCATGTCTTACGAATCATGTTAGGTCATAAGTCACGTCATGTCATAAATCCGTGTGTCATGATCATTTATTTTATGTCGTGTTTCATTCTTCTTCACGTCTAGTTGAATAAAAATATGGACATAACAATCACCTGCTTAAGAAATGGATATTTTGTTATAAAATACTTTGTTTTTGGAAAGAATTTAAGTGCATCCTTTCAACTAGTATAATAAATACACAATTTCTGGCTTTTAGCGAATACTAGCCGATAACCCGTGCAAAGCACAGTTCGATATTAATTTTTTTTAATTATACTATATTTTTTTGAAAATTATTTAATTCATCAAATTATATCAATTAAATAATTTGATAATATATTTTCACTTTCATCCTAATGTCTTTAAAAAATTGTGTTTTGATTTAACATTATTTAAATCTTAATAATATATTTAATTGATAATGATATAAATAATCACCTTAAAAGTATATAGTGCATCGACAATGTAAAAGATAGTTGTCGTATAAATTTTGAAAAATAATAGAGGTAAATAAATAAAAATAAATAAATAGTGGTATTTTGATATTGATACTACCACGTTTTACTGATCAAAAGAAGTTTTATTATTGATACATATACGGTATCGGTATATATAACATATATTATTATTATTATTATTATTATTATTATTATTATTATTATTATTATTATTGTTGTTATTATTATTATTATTATTATTATTATTATTATTATTATTATTATTATTATTATTATTATTATTATTATTATTATTATTATTATTAAGGAACTTATAGTAAGAGAGGTAGTAGTTGTATCAATATTAGACATGTCAATTCGGATAATCGGTTCAGTTTCATATCAATTTTTGATTATATTACAATCAGATTCTGATTAGCTGATTAGTCGAATTAGATTCGGTTCTGGTCTAATTTCGATTTTGCATGAATTGGTTTGTTTTAAGGTTATAATCAGATTTGATATTTTGAATAATTTTATGTTCGAGTAATTCTCGAATTAGATTAAATCGGTTATCAGGCCCTTATTGGATTTGATTTTATTGTATAAATTTGAGTTGAGATCGGATTGATTCAGATTCAGTTGAATTTCGAATTTAAATTGTCTTGGTTCTATAATTTTCGGTTCAATTCTTCGGGTTTAAAATTACTTTGCCACGTGGCCCATATCAAATTGATGTAGAGTTTTTCGAAATTTATAGTAGAAAATGCAGTAGTTGTAAATGTAGAGTCGTTAGATAATAAATATAGAGTCGGTTAGAGAATATATAGTAGAATATATTCAATTAATATATTTTGAATTTTTAATATTAATATATTCTCAATTTTTAATTAATATACTCATATCTTAATTAATAATTAATACATTTTAAATTTTTGGTAAAGAGACTCCTAATATATAACTTCACTATTAAGAGAGGTTTGTGCTCTTAAAAAAATAATAAATAATAATAATAATAATTATTATTATTATTATTATTATTATTATTATTATTATTATTATTATTATGAATTAAATTATTTTAGTATTAGATGGCATATAAGAGGGCGTCTCTGTTTTTAATAAAGAGTATATGTATATCATATTAGTTAAATTAATTTAGTATTTTCAGTGACACACAGAAATATATTATACAATTTGGAGTGAGTTTCTACTTTTACTTTTAATTGTTATTATTTTATTTATTACCATACCATTTAGAAGAGTTTCTGGTTGTTTCTGCTTTCAATAAAGAGTATAGATATACACCGCTATGGAAAATAGTACAAATCATAACTTAATCAGTCGAAATTGATTTTGTGTTCAGTGAACATGATTCATATTGGATGGAACTATGCTAAAAACAACATAAAGCTTTGAAAAAAAACAGAACAAAACAAGAAAAAACATGAGACCTTGTGCTGTTGGAACATCAAAAGCACTTGCTTCTCTTTTCAAGTATAGATATTATAAACAACGGCGATATGACAATCGTAGACAACACTGGAGGTTATTGATGATACAACATGTAACGAATAACACAAACATGATGTTAAAGGGGAGGGAGAGGGGTTAGGTTCCTCTGTTTTAGTTGCACGAAAGGTACATTGAAAACTATGAGTGCTTGTATTACTGTATTTTATTTATGTTGATTAAGGTAGGTTCATTTGAACCTTGGACACGAGTTATGGGACTAGTTCAAAGAAAGTACAGGTGCTCTAAGGACTATACTAAGTACCGGCAGAAAGGGCATATGGGATCTTAGTTGCTCTAACTTTGCACAAATGGCATGTCTGTCCATGGCCAGATGTTTTCCATAAAATTCTATCCAGGAGATAATAGAAGAGAGGCTCATTCATTTTAATGCACAGAGGAGCTAAAACATCATCTAACCTAAGGTTCAATAACTTTAGTTTTCGATAGAAACTGTCTGCTTGTATTCATTTGACCTCCTTGTGGAGTATTTACAGAAATATAAAGTCTCAAATTTCACACTTAGGAACCCCAGTTAGGAAGGTTGGCTGTTGCCTCATTCACCATTTTCACCAGGGTAACCTGTCAACCAAAAAACTTATCAGTTGAACATTCATTTATCTCGAAAATCAAATGTGTATTATAATTTTTGAATATTTTAACTGGTACAAGTTGCTATATCGTTTAAAGCCTTTTTTAAGAGATGCAAATGTTTAAAAATGTTACATACCACACTTTCTGGCACACCAGGGGGAGGCAATGGAAGGTTTCTTGAAGGCCATGTATATTGATAAGATCTTTTGTCAAATCTCCACTCTCCAAACTTTCCATCCATAAACTGGCCCTGAGTTTTGCAGCAGTAATGGTGATATTAGATTATTAGAATATAAAAAGCACCCAGAAAATAATTTCGGTGAAATAAAATTCTGAACATGTCTAGATACATAAAAAAACACCTTTTTGCCTGACCCATCTTATCTGCAGAATTCAAAAATGCTATAACTATATAAATACCTGCATATCATAGTCACATCCATAAGTGTAATGGAGTATGTACTTGTTGCCTAGCTCCTTATCCCATGGAGGCTGTTTCAATATGAACAAATTCTAGTAATTCTGTAACTAGAATAACTGTTTCAGTTTCGAGAATAACAAGTAAGCAATATCAAATGAAAATACGTGTTGTAAACGATTGGATTTGCCTATTCACTACGGGATGATCCCATTGATTGGTAAGTTCATCTGCTTCATATAATGGATCAGATGAAATTCAATTCCAGGAATGCCACCATATGCAGTTGTCGGTCACAACATGATTGTATTTATGAAGGATATGACATGATTGTATTTGTGAGGTATATCGTCATCTGCTTCCCGAATTGGATCATTATGAATTTTAATTCCAGAATGCAACCAATAATAATGCAGTTGTCTGCAACAACATGTTTTTTTTTCAAAAAGTAGAAATAAAGACATGTTACACAATTGATGAGGATGAAAGCAAATACATGCAACAGAATTTACTATTTGAACAGATTGGCTGTTGTATACTAGCCATATACAAAAACAACTCATAGACACTTCGGATCATCTATCTCCATGAACTTGAGATGATGATGAAAAATTCAGATCTATTGTATTAAAAAGAAACACTCAGGATCCCTCAATGTCAACATAAAAAAGCCAACCAGGTTATGACACAGATATGTGCAGATTTACGTCATCTTGTCTAAAAATGAACTTGATAATAACAATGTTTAGGTGAAGAAATTTACAGAGTCAAAGGAAGAGAGAATCTGAAATATATAACTACAACACACCTGTATCATGAAGTCCTTGTATAAGATGCTAATCACACCATGAAGAGCCGATGAAACAGCATAAGCATACCTGTAAAGGTTTTTACTAATGAAACACAGACTATAAGGAAAAAATGAAATGCATAGTTACGTGGTTTGAGTTTTAGGCAAATTACATCTCCAGTACCCAGTCGAAAGATTGGTCTGCTTCAGGATCTTTTTTCATAGCTAATGAAACATTCATCCAAGTTGGAGCAATCTTGTGTAGAAGTTCCTAAACCAGTTTCACATAACATCATTAAGAAAGAAACTTCACAACGAAAATACAAAAATGTGACACTACCATATGCAATTAAGTTAAATGCGCAAGGTACATACCTTGTGAATGATGACGGGGGAGTTTCCTATGGGATCAATGTTGGTAATAGGTCCCTTTTCTTCTGGGAAGAATTTTCGAAGAATGGCCTCTTCTTTCTCAGGTTCGATATAAAAGAATGGGAATGCAGCTGGAAGGCCATCTTGGGATAAGTTTGGTATTGGTTTCATGATAATGTGATCTGGTTCTGCCATCAATATGTAGCTACATGAAAAGATATTTTGAAAAAAAGAAGAAGATGATTTCAGTAATACAGTGTAAGCTGATTGTGAAAACTTTATTCATAAAGGGAATGCTTACTCTTCTTGAATGTTTGCTAGTTCCAGCCATTGAACAAAAGCCCAAGGTCTATGGAGTACTATATAACCCTGCAATATAATTGCACCTCTTTCAACATAAGCATAATGTTTTAAACTCATGGTTACTTCCAACTCCCAAGCAATCTCTGATCATGAGGATTAGTTAAGTTTCAGTTTAATTAGTACTGAAAATGGTACAGCATATATTTCTAGTAGTATGATTAATACAACTGACTACAAAATATATATATACTGTATGTCCCACTTATTAATAGGATCCGAGGAGATCTTACCCCTATTCCTGTAGAGTCAATGTAAGTGACTCCCGATTTTTAAACCTGAACCAATAATCATAAACCCAAAAAAAAAAAAAAAAAAAAAAAAAAAAAAAAAAAAAAAAGAA
>PHNY01223398.1:1819-15531 GCA_003724115.2 Anethum foeniculum
CATCCGTTGAATCTTCATTATGGAGTCATCCGTTGAATCATTGTTAGATAGCCGTTGAAACTTTTACACAGTCATCCGTTGAATGTTTGAGCTTTATCCGTTGAAGATGTCTTCTTAGCAGTTGAAAACTCTTTCATTTATACAAAATTACAAGGCATCGAATATATACAATTAACCAACCTATCTTGTGTATCTTGCTAGTAGTCAACATGACTTATGGATTATCTTCAACTTCTAAAATTTCTTAGTTATACTATCATACAGAATGTGTTACAGACTTGTGAAAATAGTATAAGTTACTCCTTTCAACGGATAATGTAAAATACTTTATCCGTTGAGGCTACAAGTAAGATAACATATCTACCAAAGGTGTTTTGGTGACTTATCATCAAGACTACAACATATTCCTAACAACTTTCTTAGATTTTTGAATTTTTGGATCCTCGTAGACATTTCTAGTTTCGACCATTGAATTAGCAAAAAAGAAGCATTTCAAATGACTAAATGAGTTTTCAAAAAAACTTCAATTAGAAGTTATTTTCTTATAAATAGATTTAAATCCTTGATAACTTTTGGAAAAATTTATTTCTAATAACAATCAGTTTGTTAATAAATAGATAAATGATAAAAAAATAAGAACAATTAACCAAAATAACCATTATTTTAAATTTCTGGCGAAGATTACTACTTCTCGGTGATGATGTCTTATTTGACAATCCGGGTCAAATTTCGAGCCTTTTTCGAAAACCGGGTCAAGTCCCGATTCCGAGTCGGAAATAAGTCGAAGCTTACTAGCTCAAATGTAGCCAAATTGGGTAAACAACAAGAGCACCACAAGCCTCTAAAAGATCATGATTTTTTGGTACACATAGTAGTAGTACTTTTTCCTTATAAACTGAACAGAAGTCCCAAATCTACTCGATGTGGGACTGGGGTGTTACAAACTCCCCCGCTTAAACTCCTGACGTCCCCATCAGGCCTGAACAGATAGCCCATAGGTCCAAGATCGTTCCTCCCTAGCCATTGTGGCATAATACCGGCTGGCTTCGTGTCCCCACCTCCGGACCTCTTTCCATTATGGAATAATACCACTAGCCTTCGTGTCCCCACCTCCGGCAACTTGATGCATCAAGCTCCCGAGCCTTTTTCGAAAACCGGGTCAAGTCCCGATTACTGGCCCAAATGCAGACAACTGGGTAAACAAAAAGCCTACCACAAGCTCCCAAAAGATCATGATTTGTTGGTGAACATAGTAGTAGTACTTTTTTTTTATAAACTGAACAGAAGTCCCAAAACTACTCGATGTGGGACGTAGACTAGGGTATTACATCTTAATATCCCACTTAATTCAAGCACTAAGCATGGCGAGATTACAATTCATTCGTTTCCTATACTTTCATGTCATGTATTTTCGTGTTTTATTTATATGAATGTCAAACCTAAATTCAGTTAGTTGAGGATTTATTTTGTTTTCGTGTACTCTTATTTTATGTACGTTTTGTCTCATGTTTCGTGTAATTTCTGAATAAAATAAAAATAAACAAAAATAAATAAATAAAAATAAATAAATAAAAATATTTCAATATTAAATTTTTATTAGTCAAGTCTTAAGTTAATGAGTCATAAAGAATCAAGTGTGATAAATTCTTGTGAAACTTATATTTGAAACTATTTTTTATTAATCTTTTGTATAAAATATTATTTAAAATATGTATTCATATAATTTTAAAAAATTTATTCAATTATTTATTTATTTCGTGTATTTTCATTTCGTGTCGTGTAGGCAAATATAAACCCAAAACCGACATTAAATTCATCCATGTGATTTCGTATTCGTGTTCTTTCGTGTTCGTGTACCGAAAAGGTCAACTTAAACCCGTAATTTTCATATCGTCTTTTCATTTCGTGTAAGAAATTGCCGGTTCTACTTATATATCTTTCATGCACAAAATTTTCTGATACTTATAAGGATAGATTTGCATGTTCTAGAAGGCTACTATCCTAGGCCTGATAAACAAAATTAAACAAATAAACAAAATCGATTTTAATTTTATTCTTATCTGGCATACAGGAAGTGCTATTTGTAGATGATAAAAAAGGATAGGATAAATTCAAATACCTGACTTATATTAAACTATAATAGTTGAACATGGGTATAATTTATAGTTTGGTTAACCTCATTTTTTGGTCATCTCTCACCACAACTATTAGATCTTCCAAATCAAATACAATTAGATCAAAAATACTAAAAATGTTAACAAGCAAATTTTTCAGGTTCGATTCCCGCCAACAACATATTAGATTTAATATTTATATTATTATTTCTAAAGATCTTAAAAAAATGGTATATGATTTAAATTTCATTAATCACATACTATTTTATACTATTTACATTATCAGAAATTAGAACACTCAAAATAAAATAATTACTAAATAATAATTAATTTTAATATTTAATTATTTATATTAGGGTTATATATAACAATAATAAAAATAAATTTTTTAATAAAGACCCATGCATCGCACAAGATTTAAGCTAGTATAACTATTACTAATCTGTTAAATATTCCTAAAACATATCTAATATTATTATTTCCTAATCCTTTGCTAACAAATCAAATTTATCTATACTAAACTATAGTAGCTAAACATTGGTATAATTTGTAGTTTGGTTAACCTCATTTTTTGGTCATCCCTCACCACAGTCGTTAGATCTTCCAAATCAAATAATTATAATTGTTAGATCAAAATACTGAAAATGTTAACAAGTAAAGTTTTCAGGTTCGATTTCCTCCACCAACATAATAGATTTAACATTTATATTATTATTTTTAAAGATCTAAAAAGAGGTATATGATTTAAATCTTATTAACCACGCACTATTTTATACTATTTACATTATCAGAAATCAGAACACTCGGAATAAAATAATAACTAAATAGTAATTAATTTTAATATTTAATCACTTCTATTAGAGTTATATAATAATAATAAAAATAAAAATTTTAATAAAGCCCCGTGCGATTTAAGCTAGTATAACTAATATTAATCTATTATTTGATAAAAGCATATCTAATCTTATTATTTCCTAACTACTTGTACTTATCCTTGGCTAACAAATCAAATTAGACAATTAATGCATCATTACTCTGGTTTGTAAAATTAATCTTGTCCTCAAGATTAGTCAGGTGTCCTCAATATTTGGCTATTTAGGAACATCGTCTTCATTCATGTTGGCAAGTAAAAATTGTCCAGCTTTACAATTGTGTCCAGGACTAAATTTCTCTTCACAGTTGTAGCAAAGGCCCATTTTGGTTTAACGTACATTTCGGATGGAGTGAGCCTACGAGGTTGGTTTGGAGCAGGCAAATTGATGAGTGGTGCTGTGCTCTTTGGGTGGTGTATTTAATAAATATAAGATAGGTTGAAGAGGCATGGGTGGTTTATATTGAGTGAAATAATCGTGTGTATATGTGCGTATAGCTCATAATGAAAGCTAGAGAGAGATCGAGAGTAAAAGAGTTGAATATTCTTCATGAAAATGAAATGATACAGAAATGTTTTCTTATATACTATTGTAACTAACTTTGACTATTGTAACTAACTTTAACTATTTGTATAAGCTATCATTAGATTTCTTTTAATTGGTCTAACAAGTGAGACTTTATTTGCTGAACAATCCAATTTACTATTGGATTTGGATATTTGTATATCTTCACTGCCCCCATGAACAGACATTTCCTTATTCCCCCCACAAATTGGAGACGAAGATGATGCAATGAGTCCCAATTTAGAGACACAAGACCAATGAAGAATCCTGCTAAGTCCTTTCGTAAACACATCAGCAGTATTCTGTAATGTAGGGATTTGAAGAACATTGATTAAACCAGACTTGATCTTTTCTCGAATGAAATGACAGTCTAATTCGATGTGCTTTGTCCTAGCATGGTAAACCGGATATGCGGTTAAGTCAACAGCAGCTTTGTTGTCGCAAAACAGAGGAATAGGACAATTAAAAACAACTCAAAGATCTGTTAAGACATTTAGAAACCATAGGACTTCGCAGGAAGCATCTGCAAGAGCACAATACTCTACTTCTGCAGAGCTCCTAGAAGTAACGAGTTGCTTCTTGGAATGCCAAGATATGGCTACAGAACCAAGCAATAAACAATAAGCTCCCACAGATTTGCGATCATTGGCATCCCCTGCGCAGTCACTGTCACTGTACATTTGCAAGTCCAAAGAATTATTTGCAGGAAAAAATAAACCATGGCCAACTGTCCATTTGAGATATCGTAAGACACGAATCAAAGCAACCATATGCTTTTCCCTTGGAACATGCAAATATTGACACAACATTTGTACTGAAAACGAAATGTCTGGACGAGTAGAATTCAGATATAACAGTTTACCAACCCAAGCACGATATACCGAAGGATTAGATATAAGAGGACCAGATTTATTATTATCAAACAGTTTCAAATGAGGATCAATAGGGACAGATAATGGCTTGCAGTCAACCAAATCTGCAGAAGCAAGCAAGTCCTGATAAACTTCTATTGTGTCACCAGAATTCCATCTGCATTCCTCAAAATCTCAAGACCTAAATAATACTTGAGTTTTCCCAAATCTTTAATACTAAATTTGACATCCAACATGTGCTTCAAAGAATTGATAGCTGACTGACTATTTCCAGAGAGGAGAATATCATCTACATAGACCACAACAACTACAAACACTCCATTTTGATTAAAAATAAACATAGAGTGATCAGTCAAAGATTGCTTGTAGCCAGCTTCCAATAAGAAAGCAGTGAGTTTTTCAAACCAACACCGTGAGGCCTGTTTTAAACCGTAAATAGACTTTATTAATCTGCAAACTACATTAGGAATCCTTGAATCATTGATGTATCCTAAAGGAAGGTCCATATACACTTCCTCATGTAGGTCACCATGAAGGAAGGCATTATTAACATCTAGTTGTTCTAAAATCCATCCTTTTGCAGCTGCAACTGCTAGTAATGTCCTAATTGTAACCATCTTTGCAACAGGTGCAAACGTATCATGATAATCCACCCCTTTAGATTGTGTGTACCCTTTAACTACAAGTCTAGCTTTGTACCTTTCGATTTCTCCATTAGGGTGATACTTAATCATGTAGACCCACTTACAACCAATCATTTTCTTTCCGGGAGGTAAGGATACTAAGCTCCAAGTATTATTTCTTTCAAGAGCAGTAAGCTCCTTTTGCATAGCATCCACCCATTGTGGGTGCTTTACAGCTTGGTAAAAATGCTGTGGCTCCAAAACTACCTTGGAAGATATCAATGACTTTGATACAGGAAGTTTGTGAACTAGATTAACAACTGGTGAATTTGATGTATGAGGATGATTGACATGATAATCTTTCCACCAAGATGGTCTAGTAACATTTCTGTTTGAAGACCTTAAAGGAACAGTTACAGGTACTAAGGAACTACTGTCAGTATTCTCATGAACAGACACTTCCTCAGTTGCAGTAGGTAAAACTAAAGAATTGGTAACAGGTAAGCCAGAAGTATCATCAGGAGAACAATTGTTTGATGAACTAGGAGTATGAACCAAAGGTATGAAAGTATCAGGAACAGATGTGTTCTCAGAAACAGGAGTTCCATAGATATCAGAAGTATTGACTTCAGACATGGTATTGATAAAAGAATTTTGATCATTGAAAGATAACCAGTCTAAAAATGAAGATGAAGAAGAATTATATGCAGTGTTCTCATGATAAGGGAAGATATGTTCATGAAAAACTACATGACGGCTAACAAAGATAGAATGATTGGAAAGGTTGAGTAATTTGTAACCTTTTTGGTTTGCTGGATAACCAAGAAAAACTGACTTAATAGCTCTGGAAGCGAATTTATCACTATCATGAACAGAAGCATAACAAAGACATCCAAAGATTTTCAATTTTTTATAATCCGGTGGTTTATTATGCAAAAGCTGAAAAAGGTGTTTTATAATCTAGAACTGGTGTGGGTAAAACAATAATAAGATGTGCTGCTGTGAGAATACACTCTCCCCAATATTTGAGCGGTAAACCAGAGTGAAATCTTAAGGCTCTTGCTACGTTTAATAGGTGTGTATGTTTACGCTCAACCCTAGAGTTTTGTTGAGGTGTATATGGACAAGAAAGTTGATGAACAATTCCAAAAGACTCCAGTAGGGAAATAAAAGAAGAATTAAGAAATTCTCCACCATTGTCAGTCCGAATTTGTTTAACAGAAGAGTTAAACTGACTAGTAACATAATGCAAAAATGAATGAAAAATAGGTAAAACATGGAGTTTAGTAGGCATTAGAAAACCCCAAGTTGCTCTAGTATGATCATCAACTAGAGTAAGAAAATATTTTGCACCAGTAGTAGAAATAGTGTGATAAGGTCCCCAAACATCCATATGGATTAATTCAAAAGTAGAAGAAGCATATACAGTAGTAGAAATAGTGTGATAAGGTCCCCAAACATCCATATGGATTAATTCAAAAATAGAAGAAGCATATGAATTACTATGTTTAGGAAAAGAAAGTTTGCACTGTTTAGACATTGGACAAACTGGACAATCCACAGAACAAGGTACAATACCAGAAATAGAATCTATATGTTGAATTACAACATCAGATGGATGTCCTAACCTAAGATGTCATAACTTGGCATTCTGAGAATTAGAATCAGAAGGTAACAAAGTGTGTACAGAAGCATGAACATGCTGAGAAGATTTGAAATTTGCTGAATAATCAGTCATAATGTTGTATGAAGTAATAAAGACCATCATATTGTTCACCGATAGCTAGAACTCTCTATGGAGTCTGGCCCAGAAACACACATTGATGGGGATAAAAATTGACAAAACAATTGTTAAGTTCTGTCAATTTTGAAACAGACAAGAGATTACATGTGAACAATGGAACATAAAGCACATTTATCAAACATAAGGAATCGTTTAGTTTGACGTCTCTTATTTGATTGATAGAAATAATGTGCTTGTTTGGCAAAGCAACATTGAAAGAAATAGTAAGTGTCTGCAACTTTTTGAAAAGATTTTTGTTGCAACACATGTGATGTGTTGCACTAGTGTCAATAATCCAAGAACTTGGAAGTCTAACAGAAGAAACAGAAGAACAACTAGCCATACCTGCCATGGCATGAATCTGATTTTCTGGAGAAACAAAGTTGCCTTTGCCTTTCTTGTTGTTCATCATAAGAATCATAAGCTGGTTCTTGTGAGAAACTTGATTCTGCAATTGTTCCAAAGATAAACTAGCATTGACATTAGTAGAATGCTGAACAGAAGTATTACCCTGAGAACCCTGAGAAACCTCAACTGAATTAGCACTAGAAGTTGCATTAGCAGTAGACTGAGGAAGAGATCTAAAACCAGTTTGTTGATTTGATTTCATTTTGCCCTTCTTCTTGTCTGGATACCCAATGAACTTAAAAAAAAACTTTCGAGTGTGCCCCTCTTTATTACAGTAAGAACACTTCAAAGATGACTTAGGACTCAGTTTTGAAGCAGAAAAGTTCCCAGCTACATGAGTTCCAGATTGTTTACTCTGTACCTCATTCACATTACCAAGAAAAGAAACAGTTAAGTGATTTCCTTGCTTTTGTTTCTCATCCTGTTTGATTAGAGAAAAGGCTTGAGAAATCGTTGGCAAAGGAGACATCATCAAAATCTGTCCTCGACCAACAGAGAAGGCATCACTCAGCCCCATTAAAAACTGCAATAGCTTCTTTCTTTGTTCTCTTTCTTCTTTGGTCTTGAAAAAACCACATTTGCAAGCTATAACAGATTCCAGAGCAGCATACTCATCCCAAAGGTTCTTCAATTTATGATAGTAGATCTCGACAGACTTATCACCCTGTTCTAAAGCATGTATCTCTTTCAAGACTTGATACACCCTATGACCATTAACACTAGAGAACTGATCATGTAATTCAGTCCACATATCTTGTGCTGAAGTGACAAAATCCATACCATTACTAATCTCATCTGAAACGGTGTTCATGATCCAACTTATAACCATGTCATTTACCTTGTCCCATTGAGCACGTAAAGGTGAATCTTCCTTAGGACGAACACATGTACCATTGACTATTCCAAGCTTGTTTTTAGCTAACAAAACAATGGTAATAGAATGCTTCCAAGGTCCAAAATTATCAGTTCCAGTCAATTTCTTGGATATAAGAACAAGACCTGGATGATACATATTCTGGAGATACAAAGGATGAAGATTCGAGTCTATCGAAATCTTATCAGTCGGAGTATCATTAGCAGTAGTAGTGCCATTATCTGAGTTATCTGCTTGAGTATTACTAGCATCACCCAATACAGCATTTGCATATGAAACACGACGCATTTTGACTAATTTTATAGAAAAACCTTCAAAATCTGACCTAATTTCACTCAAATCGTATGAAATTTCTCAAGATTCTGATCCTTTTTCATCAATTGAGTACAAACAAGCAATTTCAATCAATCTAAAAGTTATTACGACTAAAAAACATGATGTTATGTCCACGATCTGAAGAAAAACATCAATATGCTTCCGATCTGATACACAACTACACAACGATCAACTACACAATCATACACAACGATGATGACGATGAAAAAATGATGAAAAATGCGGAAATTTATGGAATAAACCTGTAATTATGTGTAAACGATGCTGGAAGAATCGAAAACAATCATTCAACACCTAGTGTGAAGCTTGATTCATCTCCTCCATTTAGCTCTGATACCATATTGAGTGAAATAATAATGCGTATATGTGCGTATAGCTACATAATGAAAGCTAGAGAGAGAGATCGAGAGTAAAAGAGTTGAATATTCTACATGAAAATGAAATGATAAAGAAATGTTTTCTTATATACTATTGTAACTAACTTTGACTATTATAACTAACTTTGACTATTTGTATAAGCTATCATTATCTTTCTTTTTATTGGTCTAACAAGTGAGACTTTATTTGCTGAACAATCCAATTTACTATTGGATTTGGATATTTGTATATCTTCAGTTTAAGACAGGGAGTCTCATGGCCTAAATATGTTGCAGGCCTAACTTTTCTTCTACAAGCTTGGCGAGAGATATGGCACGCGTGGTGTCTTCTGGTTTCAAGATTTGAATTGCGTATGTCTGTTCTAAGACCAGAAATGAAGTAATTTAGTAAGGAAGAATTAGAAAGGTATAGACTCGATTTGATAGGCTCTCAAATTTAGCTGGCTATCCAGCAACAGTAGAGGTTTGATTTAACTTGAATAAATTAGCTTCATGATTTGTAAAAGAAAATGGACCAAATCTAATTTCTAAAGCACGAACAAATTCCGACCAGGTGGTGAGCATGCTATTTTTATCCATCCAATTAAACCAACTAAGAGCAGGTCCTATCATGAAGAAAAAACGCTATAGTTATGCGCTCGTTCAGTGGAGTACGATATAGAGAAAAATACCTTTCAGCTTGAAGAATCTAGTCCAAGGGGTTTGAATCATCAAACTATGAAATCTAATATTCTGAAAGCGGTATTGCATTTGAGGAATCCCTTCGTTAGATTGTGGAGGCCTGATATGTTCCTGCAACTCAGTTGATGTTGAAGGACGTTCTTGCAGGCTAATCCTTTGTGTGAGATCTGAAATGGCTTTTTGCATATTTTGCATGTTTGTATTCATAGCGGCAAGGCTGTTAATCAGAGTTCGGAGAGTGGTTTCACGCTGGTCTGATGAACTTTTAAGTGAAGTGGCAATCTCCTGTAGGGCAGCTAATGTTTCATCTGTGAATGAAAGCACCAACGATATGTATAAGGATAGATTTGCTTGTTCGAGAAGGCTACTGTTCCTCTTCGGGTCTTCCCAACCTTTGTAGAGAAAAATTTAAGAAAGGTAAAGAGAAAGAATAAGAGCATACATAGTAAAGATAGAAGATGACATGCATCTTTCATGTGCGGAGAACCTTCTAGTAGAGAAAATTATTCGGATATGAGATTATTGTTCATGTTCACCAACATATTTAGTTGATGTGTTAAATATGTTTTAGGATTTTATTTAAATTAATTAGGTCGAATTTTTGATACATCAGATATAATCAAATATTAATAAAAATTATTTTTATTTAATATGTAAAGGAACTAGTTACTCTAAAATCTCAAGAAGAAGACACTTTTCTCGGATCTTATATTAATATCTTAACACTCTCCCTCACTTGAAAGCCCATTTATGGGTCAGCCTATAAGCTCTGATACCATGCAAAAGAACCAGTTACTCTAAAAACTCAATGTGGTAGAGTAAGACCCATTTAGGGATATTATATTAATATATATTGTAACATAATACAAACATAATTATATATTATTGTAGTTTTTATAATTTGTATGTATTAAATACCAAAAATATATTTCACAGATAAAAATATCAATAGACGATCTGATCTGTTAAGACCTACTGACATGCTAAGTGAATAGTTCTTGGTTGAGTTCTAACTCTCAGAGTTTTCTCGTAAACGAATTATAAGAAAAGTTCTACTTCAGCTGTTGCAGCAATTTTCATATCCGGAAAGGTATACATTAACAACAGAGACTATGGCTAATTAGTTTTGTACATATGAAGGGTTAACTGTTTAGACTTAAAATGTCTTGTTTAGACAGATGGTTAACTGTTTTCTTGCTCTCAGTTAGGTCACGTGTTCTAACACCTGGAGACAGCTCTGTATGCTGAGCCTGAGTACAGGTATGCATGTAGCGTAGTGGCCAATCGTTTTAATAAATAAAACTTCTTATTAACTCTAGTACTCTTCAAACTTCTCTCTGGGTGAGTAGAATATGATGATATCAGCCTCTTCCGGCAATTTAAAGCTTACTCTCTTCTTCACCTTCCCACCTATAGAACCAACACAAGAACCTTCATCGTCCTCCTCATTAATCTTCCGTAAAAGTCCCAATTTGTCGGAGGAGAAACTGAGTCTTGGAGTGAAGAAATCCGTGTGCAAATCAGGAGATGAAAAGTCCATTTTCTTGTACCTTTTAACGACTTTAGGTCGATCATCACCACCAGAATTATTAATGCATTGAGAAATATTTACTTCTGGCGAATTCATAAGGCATAGCTCCAATGTCCATGGTTCTGTCGCTCCAACTTTTCTCGTTGCAGGACTGGCCAGACATGTCCGTTCTTGCCTTGCAATATTTTTTGAAGTTGAAGAGACAGGAGTACTAAAATTTGAGTCACAAGGGATAACCCTTTTAGGCTCATCATGTATATCAGGCTGCTTCATACAGCAAACATTTTGCCCCATTATAGTAAATACGGATAGAATTATTCCATGAAAACATCATCTGTGGATATTTAAAGAGAAAAGTGGTTTGTATTTTTATGTTTGTTCTGAATACTAAAGGGAATATCTGACGGACTGTTCGAGAGTAAATCATGGTCCTTCGCCCTATGTTTTAACGGTATTGATCGAGATATAGATAGGTTTTAATTTTCATTGTTTATTTCCAGGAAAATTAAATTAACTTATCCGTTGTTGTGATTACTTTAGTTACACATACTACTTCTTGCTTTAGAATGTCTGTACAAGAATGGTGATAAGAACAAAGCTAGTTTGTACTCTGGAGTTAGAAGGAGAGTGTCAGTACTTAATCCAAAAAAGAAGAAAATGGGTGCGTGTGAACAAGGCCATACCGAGGTAGTGCTAAGACTTGAGAGGATAAGGTGGAGAAACCTTGTCTTGTGTGGCCGGAGTAACCTTATTTTTTCCGGTAAACAAGTTTAATTTGGTCCTCTAAAAAAACAAAAGGCAATATATTGATTCCCTCTCAATTTAAAAAATAGCATGAATACAATTTGGCTCACCCTAAACTATTTTTTTTAACTCCTACTGCTTCTGTATGCATTAACGTTAATCGATAGGACGGACAATACATAATTGTTCATTTGTTCTTGATTTTATATAAAAATAATAACTGGTGGTCAACTTGGAAGAAACTTAAGTTACTGCACAGGATGTATTGCCGTCCTAGTATGTTCGCTATAAATTAGGATGGGCTAATATTAAAGAGTCGTAATTGCTAGACATAAACTTCTAACAGAAGCGGACATGCACTTTTTTGGTTTTCTTTACTTGCTTGTTTGCTTTTGGAATCTTATTAAGGATTCATTATTGATGACCTTCTGGACTGAGGCTATGAACATGAAACTAAGTAAACAGTAGTGGAGACTAGTATGCTTTACTATCTTATGAGTAATTTCCTCGAAGTACAGATTGTCAAAAATACTTGGGGTCGAGTTCTCGCTGGTTAAAACCTTTGAAACTTAATAAAGGATATAAACTACCTGCTAAAGAGTGGAAGCTCTGATGAAATATTCAGGAATATATTGCCCAAGTGCGTAACTACTTGTTCTTGCTTCTGAACGTCAATAGCAAGAACGGTGATTACAACAAAAGCTTGTTTGTTGTACTTTTTGACCATCTCCGACCCAACTTTATATTTGTACTTCTAAAATGAATTATTTTAGAGTGAAAGTAACCCAACTTTATATTTGTACTTCTAAAATGAATTATTTTAGTGTAAACTTTCACTCCAACCCAACTCTAAATCTTACACCATTTTGGTGTAACACTAAAAATTACACGTGTCACACCAAAATTTTAGAGTTTTTGTTTATTCCAACATTATCCTTATACTCCTTACATAAAACAAACTTATTCCATTTATATCCAACCAACTTTATCATTTTTGTACTTTAACAATAAAATAACCAATATAGTACAATAATGATGTAAAATTTGGTATATGTGAATTGGAGTTGAATATAAAAATAGTGTGATTTTTACAACATACCAAAATAGTGTGATGCATTGGAGATGCTTTTTGAAGTCGTACCACTTGAACAGAAAAGTAAGAAAGAATAGGTATTCAACATAAACTGATCAGACAGACGTAGACAACGGGGCTTCTTCCCCTTACAACGTTGGATATCTGTATTTTGTTCCAACAAATCTTATCCATTCATGTGAAAGTAGAGCTGTTCACGAACCGAGCTGAGCCGAGTTTTGACCGAACCGAGCCGAGTTTTTTTTTCTGACGAACCGAGCCGAGCCGAGCTTTCTTAACGAACAAATTTCGTGTTCGAGCTCGAGCTCGTTAACAAACGAGCCGCACACGAGCTTTTATCGAACAAAAACGAGCCGATCCGAACCGAGTCGAACCGAGCCGAACACGAGCTTTATTGAACCAAACGAGCCGAATCGAGCCGAGCTGAGCCGAAATAAAAAAATCTGGTCAAAACACTAGTTGACCGTTAAAATAACAAATCAAATGAATTTATTTTTTTCTGAAAATTTTGTCATATCACTAAAATATATATATCTTGACATCCGTACTGTTGGATTGTTGAGAAATATTTTTTAAAAAATCAAAACACCAATTCGGGACTAAATACTAGTTAGAAGTACTAGTGAAATAATTAGTTTACTATTAAAATATCAAACCAAATTAATTTATTTTTTTTTGAAATTTTTGTCATATTACTAAAAAATATATATCTTGACATTCGTACGGTTGGATCGTTGAGAAATATTTTTTAAAAAATCGAAACACCAATCTGGGACTAAACACTAGTTAGAAGTATTAGTCAAATAACTAGTTTACTATTAAAATATCAAACCAAATTAA
>PHNY01223409.1:8871-18896 GCA_003724115.2 Anethum foeniculum
ACAAAATAATAATCGCTGGGCCGGCGTCTCGGCCACTTACGCCTTCCAATCTCAAGAAGAGGAGTCGGTTCAATCGATCTCCTTATCAATCACTCGCCCTCTCACAGGGTCCGGAGTGATCTCACTGACTGATGGCAGAATAACTCGAACAATTAGTTATCCGATATTTCAACAAATAAGCATTAATGTGTGGAATGTATCTGGATAGCATAGTTGTCACTATCTATCATTTGTAAAGAAATCACATTCTAGTAGGACAGATACTAGAATAATAGAGTCACAATAAAATTTACATTATTTAGTTGTAATGAGCTAACAGGAATATTCATAAAGTAGTTGCAATTTTGAATGTAAATAATTTACTATTCTGAATTTAGAATAGGGGAAAATCACTTGCCTGGTAAGCTAGCAATCCAAAACAAATTATTTAAGTCCAACCTCGACTGCCTGGCTAACTCCTGATGTCGTTTTTAGAAACCAAAATATTATTTTAGTAAACCAGACAACAACTCAGTCGACGTATTTCTACGTCTCAATAACTAACGTCTACCCATTCGTTAACCCTTTACAAAAGAAATTATTTAAATAATATTATTAACTGGCTGACACTACTGGTCACATAAGAACACAATACACATAATCACATACTGCACGTAGCCACATAATGCACATAGCACGTAAGACCCGTCACATTTAGTTCATTTCACCAAACGGTTCGTTTTGATATGTTTAAAATCAAAAACGGGTCAAAACTCGTCTTTCCGACGAATACTGGTCCGTTAAATAGTTCGTAAAATAATTAACCCATTTTTAAAGCTTATAATAATTTTTAAAAGAACCGGGGTATTTTTCTGAAGCCAACGGACTTCGTTTCGTCTCGATCGGATAAACGGTTCATTTGTTATCGAATTATTAAAAATAATTCGATTACAAATCATTTTTAAACCCTAAAAATCATTTAAATCAATTAAATAAATTAATTGACTATTTAAATAATTAATTAATCAATTTAATCAATTTAAATTGTTTTTTTAGAATTTTTTTTAGAAATTATTTAAAGGTAATTCATTTATTAATTAAATAAATTAATCAATTATTCAAGAATAATCAATTAATTTAAATAATTAAATAAATGAATAATTCAAGTTTAGAAAGTAATTTAAGATATTATCTATTTAAAATTAAACAATTTTTCCCATTTTATTTAGATCAGGGAATTTAAACTAATAAGTAATAAGTAAATTATTAAAACAACTAATGATTTTACATTTGTTTTTAGTTCAAAATTTCACTAACCATTTTCAGAAATTAATTTAGGACTAAAATGGATTAAAACTGGGTTTAGAAATGGGTTGACGGCGGGTTACCGGGTCACGAAGAATGTCGCCGGAAATTGAAGAACACCGCCGGATTTTCTCAGAATCCGGCGAGGCCAAACACTGTCAAAACACGGGATTTTCAGCATGATATTTACTGCAAACTCAATCATCATCGTTCCAGTATATCGATTACAGTCAAAAACATAGAAAAACATCGCCGGAACAGCAAAATCGGTCAAATCAACAAAAACTCCGGCAAGAACACGACTTGCACAAATCCTTAACCAAATTCATCGTTTTATATAACAAAATAAATCTTTCAATTCACACAATCTACTTTACTGATCAAAATCAACGAATAATTAACACGTTTGCCAGAAAATCAATTCAAACAAATCTGAAAACCTTAATTACGCGTCTAATCTAAATACGAACTAAATCTTGCGATTATACACATACAACGACTCATAGGAAGCCAGTAAACACGAATATGATCTTCAAATTGATGAACGATCAGTACATAGCAGACTCCCAAACCGCAGTTCAAGAACAAATCGAAATAAGATTCGATAGAATTTACCGTTTGTAAAAACGGACGGTGTGAATAGCTTTTACAGGTTATATGCTCCGATTTAGTACCAAGATCGCCAACAACGATCGATTATCAGCCTTTAATCCCTTGATTTTGTGAAAGATGAACCCTAGTTCTCCCAAAACGAACCTCTGGATATTTCTGATGCTTTTTATGATTTTTTTTAAAGTTTTTAATTAAAAAAATCTATTTATATTTACCAAATTATATCCCCTAATTACAATTAGGGCTTAATTATATCATTAAAAGAAAATAATTAGCCCAAATTTATAATTTATAGGGATTAAAATTTTAAAATATTATTTTTAAATAAATACAATATATATGCCAAAATTTTCCAAAAATTACGAATAATTCAAAAATACAAAAGAATACAATATTTGATAGACTGAAAATTTTATAAATATTATAATGTGATTTTTGCAAGCCCCGGGGCACCCGTAGGGTCCTGGTCCGATAATTTCTGAAAAACGAGAACATTTCCTAAATTTCTAGAAAAGCCCGGATTTTAATACAAAACGCTCAAACTGACAAAATGAAGCTCAGAATGAAAAACGGTAAGAATGGGCTGTACAAATTAATTCTAATTAATTTAAAAATCAAACCAGACATATTTAACGCAAAATAAAATGACGTAAAAAATTTTAAAGAATATCCTGGACCGTACATGATATTAACAGGCACATAAGACGTAACGGATATGACAAAAAAAATGCCCAATTAAATTTTTAAAACACAGAATATTTCATTTAATATATCACAAATATAGTCACGAAAATCCCGGATATTACAGTTGTTGACTCCATCAATGTATCCTTTGATGATAAGAAAATTCCTGGTTTTAAAGAAGACTCTCATGAAAGCTTGATCTTTGTAAATGAAAATGTAAAGTCAGAATCTGCATCAAATCCTGATGATCCAAATCCTGACACTCCATCAGATCCTGATGATGATCCTAATCCTGATGAACATGCCCATGTCGAGAGGGAGCAACAGCATGGTTCAACTGATAATGCAAATCATGAAGAATGAACACAAGGCTTCTCTCAGATTGATCAAACTGAGACAAATACTGATTCTACATCAGGAGAACAGGAGTCAAATCCTGATATCTCATCACTGAGTAGATAGCTCAACCTCAGGGAGAGCTTCTAATGAATTTGAAGAGGCACACAATTCAGGGGGAGCATCAAGCTCAAGAAAAACTCTTGAGCATCAAGCTCAATAGTAAAAACAAGAAGAGCAACTCAAAATGAATGTTTGTTTCACAACTTACTTTCAAAGGAGGGACCAAAGAAAGTTGAAGATGCTCTTAAAGATGCAGATTGGGTTCTAGCTATGTAGGAGGAACTCAATGAGTTGGAAAGAAATGAAGTCTGGAAACTAGTGCCTAGACCAAAGAACAGATCAATTGTAGGCACAAAATGGTCTTCAGGAAAAAGACTGATTCAGATGGAACAATTTTCAAAAATAAGGCAAGGCTGGTGGCAAAAGGCTATTCTCAACAGGAGGACATTGACTATGATGAAACATTTGCTCCTGTTGCAAGACTTGAAGCAATTAGGATTTTCTTAGCGTATGCAGCTCATAAGAAATTCAAAGTCATTTAGATGGATGTCAAAAGTACATTTCTAAAAGGAGAAATGGAAGAAGAAGTCTATGTTGAACAACCACCAGGATTTGTTGATCCTAAACTTCCTGACTATGTCTACAGGTTAGACAAAGCACTTTATGGACTTAAGCAAGCACCTAGAGCATGGTATGAAACACTTGCTCAGTTTTTATGTTATGTCTCAAATATACTGTAGAGGGGGGTGAATATAATATAGAATAATCAAATCGAAATAAATGAACAGTTTTTATATTGATGAATAAAAACTATTACAGTAATACAAAGTACTCTCTCAAAGAATGTTCAAGTAATCTTGAGAGCTGCTAGGTTACACATATGATTAAGCAATAATCGACACATATAGTGTTAACCTAATCTGTGTTTATATATACACAGTTACACAACCAATTACTACTGATATGGTTACATAAGAATGACTAGATACAGATCATATCTAATAATTGATTGCTCCTTTCCATATGTTGAGTAACCGACATATACTTGCAATCTTCAATATCTTCAATCAGTCAAATCACTACATGATTTACTGCTTCCATAGAGTCTGACAGTAAACACTGATAATAAACACTGATGTCAAATACTGATATCAATCTGTCAAACGCTGATGATAAACTCTGATTTGCCTAAGTGCTAAACACTGATCATCAAATTATCTAACAATCTCCCCCAACTTGTACATGTGAACATATGAACAAGTTTAAGAATTTGATGATGACAAAAAAGAAATTTAAATGCAAGAATGAAAATTTATTACAACTCAAACATATGAAAAATCAGAGTTTATTCTACAATCCTGCTATATACAGTTACTTCAGAAAAGAATTTATTTACAAGATTTTCTTCTGCAATGTTCATGCACATCTCCAGCTTGATTCTGAGATCCTTAAGCTCTGGAGTAGAATCATCAATCTGATAGATAGCTGCCCTTAGTTCTGGAACCTTTGCTCTGCTCATGTAAAGATCATCTAGCTGGAAAGCTCCAATGTCTTTACCATCTGGATTGAATGTGACAACATCCATACCCAACAGCTTAGTGATCTGAGCACCTCCTCTTGACATATCAACTATTGTACCATTATAAAGTTCATACTTAGGAATAACTGGATAAGTTGTCTTGTAAGAAATACCTCTTTGTTTGACTTGAATCTGCTTTTTGATAAAGTCTGACCATCTGGCAGTAGCAGCGTTATGACCTTGAGTAGATAGTGAATGTACTCTAGCTCCTTCCAGGATTTAATCAGCTAATTCTCTTCAGACACTCTCAGCCTCTTCCCATTGGATAGGAAATATAACAGCTTCTCCTTAGATGTGCTCCCATCAAAGTGATCAAAAACAAGAAAGATAGATATCACCTTGCTTCAACTGAGTTTCTTCACCTAGGGTATCAGTAAGAGATGTGAGATCTTTGATACTGAAAACATCCCCTTGATAAACTCTTTCACCTTCAATACCAAGTCTGTCCCTAGTTTTAGGCTGTCTTGCAAGCACTTTAGCCCTGTAGACCTTCTTCCATAGCTCATCCTTCTTTGGCTGAGGTACTGATTTGTTCTTCCATAACAGCTTTCTCCTCTCATCAATAGATGACTGTGAGAGATCAGGAATTGTAGTATCAGTGTTTACCTCTTCTTTATCAGCATCTATATCAACATCAGGATTTGCTACTTTAGAGTTTAAGACTTGTACATCAGGATCAGCTTGAGCAGTGTCAGAGGTTGATAAGAGTTGTTCATCAGTCTTTAAGTCTTCAACATGAGTAGTATTAGTGGTTGAAACTTCTTTAAACTTTTCTTCCTAATCAGCACCTTCAATTAATCTTCTTCTTTTCTTGCTGACTTGGAAATGAGCTTCCTCTTTTTCTCCTTCTTCTCTCACACCCTCATCTGCTCCAATCCAATCAGTATCTGGATTTTGAAAAATTGGATCTACATAAACTGGAACAGGTTTGGGTTGAGGAGGTTCATTAATCTTCTGCTTCCTCTTACCTCTGTTATCTGCTTGAAGAATTGCCTGAGATCTTATAATAGGTCTGTTAGAGTTTGTAGCTTCATTAATCAAAATGCCTTTCTCCCTAGGCCTTTGTGTTATCTTCTTCTTTGGAGAGTTGATTATGGCTCTAGCAGCATCAGTATTTGAATTTGACTTCAGAAGTGCAAAATCAGCTTCCATCTGCTTGATCTGTTCTAGATCTATACGATATTCCTGGTGAAGTCTTCTAGCTACAGCTTCATTTGCATCTATGATTTTCTGATACCTGTAGTAGATAGTAGTTGATTTACCTTCTATTTCCATTGTCTGCATAAACTGACTAGCTTCAGTACCAGCTTCAATCACCCTATCAGCCTGGACATCATCAGCATCTGTTACCATCAGTGTTTGTTCTTCAGTTCTGACTTTAGTGCTAACAGTAGTCAGCTTATGTGTTATGGTTGGAGTCCTTCCTCTTCCTCTACCACCAGCACCACCACCTCTAGTCTTCACAAACTTACTAGCACCAGCACCACTTCCACTTGCACCATCTCTAGCTCCTCCCTTATAGCTCCTAGTGAATTTGCACCCTTGTTTCCTCCACCAGCAGTATCAACATCTTTATCCTCTTGATTACCTTTGATAAATGGGGTGCATTTAGATTTAGCAATTTTCTCCCCCTTTTTGTCATCAGCAATATATAAGGACATGAGAATTTTCATAGAATTTTGCAAAGAAGTGAGCTGTTCCGAAAGAGCATCCTGCTTTTGCTCAATAGCTGTCTGTCTCTTAGTTATTGGCTTTAAAGCGTTCTTCAATGCAAGGTCTTGCTTAGACTTAACATCGTCAAAAGCAAGCCTGAGCTTTCCAACTTCTTCTTTTGTCTCAAGATGATCATAATGAAGAGATTTGATCATTATTATAGAAGCCTTAAGATGTGAGAGGAGAGCTGGATCTTTGATAGATTTTTCAGCTGTCTACAAATGATCATGAGCAGCTTTATGCACTACGCCATAGATGGCCGGATGCAACACACATGTACTATCACATCCGCTAGTGCTACATTTGCTATATAATGCAACGCTTATCACATCGAAGGTAACACAAGAAAAAGCATTACCTTAGGGGTATATTGCAACACTAAGTGAAGCAAAGGTAATATAAGGAAATTGTTACATTACTTCTTTGAGAAACTAATACTAGGGCCCACATGCCACGTCAGTAGCAGTGGGGCATAAATGTCACGTCAGCACTGTGGGACCCACAAGCCACGTCAGCAGCAGTAGGCCAAACATGCCACGTCAGCACTGTGGGACCCACAAGCCACGTCAGCAGCAGTGGGGTCCACATGCCACGTCAGCACTGTGGGACCCACAAGCCACGTCAGCACAGTGGTCTACTACTGACGTGGCACTGCTGATGTGACACCTTGGGGCCTACCTATCTAATGCAACACATCCCTTTCATCTAGTGCAACACTGCATTATTCTTTTTTGCAATATAAATTATGGTCAAATGTAATACTATTTTGTCATATGTAATAGTAAATCTCTTTGTAAAGGTAACACAAATTTTAAATTTTGCAACATTAAAATTAATACCAACTACAACACTACTAATAAAAATTTTGCAATACAATATTTGTAAATATGCTAATCTTACTATAAATAAAACCACAATATTTGTAAATATTTCTCCAAATGTGGTTTTATTTATAGTAAAATTAGCATATTTACAAATATTGTATTGTAAAATTTTTATTAGTAGTGTTGCAATTGCTATTAATTTTAATTTTGCAAAATTTAAAATTTGTGTTACCTTTACAAAGAGATTTACTATTACATATGACAAAATAGTATTATGTTTGACCATAATTTATATTGCAAAAAAGAACAATGCAGTGTTGCACTAGATGAAAGGGTTGTGTTGCATTAGATATGTAGGCCCCAAGGTGCCACATCAGCAATGCCACGTTAGTAGTAGACCACTGTACTGACGTGGCTTGTGGGTCCCACAGTGCTGACGTGGCATGTGGACCCCACTGCTGCTGACGTGGCTTGTGGGTCCCACAGTGCTGACATGACAGGTGGGCCCCACAGTGCTGACGTGGCATGTAGGCCCCACTGTTGCTGACGTGGCATGTGGGCCCCAATATTAGTTTCTCAAAGAGGTAATGTTTACCTTTGCTTCACTTAGTGTTGCAATATACCCCTAAGGTAATGCTTTTTCTTGTGTTACCTTCGATATGATACGCGTTGCATTATATAGCAAATGTAGCACTAGCGGATGAAACGGTCATAAAGTGTTACATTAGGGGTAAGGTAACAGAAAAGCAGTCAAATGTGACAGTACAGGTGTGTTGCATCCAGCCATCTATGGCGTAGTGTTTTGTTGCCCCTTCTTCTTCAGCAACAGCAGGTGTAAGAACCTGAGATATCATGTCTTCAGCAACAACATCAGCATCTTTCCCTGTAAACAGTGCATCTTCATCTACTACAACTGTAGCTTCAGTGTTTATTGGAGAATTAGGATGAACTGGATGTGTTAGACTTGCTGCAGTATTAATAGAGATTCTCATTACTACATACTCTTGTGTTGCCATAGAAGGAAAACAAAAAGAGTTTAATGGAAAAGAAGTGTCAGTGTTTATACCTGCAAGATTAGTATCAGCTTGTGGTGAACCAGAGTGAGTAATCTGTATTTGAACAGTCTGAAAATCAGAACTTGTTCCTGGAGTACTATGAGCACCTGTAAGTTAACACAATACTATGTTGCCAAAGTTGATGCAATCAAGGTATCAAATGAGTATGATGGGAGAGATGACTTACTTTTTAGGATTGCAAATTAAACAGATTGATGATGGCATCTTCATAAATCAGTCTAAGTACACAAAGAATCTTTTGAAGAGGTTTAATATGCAACACTGTGCAACATCAACAACTCCTAAGGCTACTGCTGTAAAGCTTGATCCAGATCAAGGCACATCAGTAGATATCACAAACTACAGAGGTATGATTGGTTCACTTCTATACCTAACAACCAGTAGGCCAGATATTATGTATGCAACTTGTTTTTGTGCAAGATTTCAGGCAAACCCAAGAGAACCACATCTCATTGTAATAAAAAGGATATTCAGATATCTTCAGGGAACTGCATCACTTGGTCTATGGTATGCAAGAGAGGCTGATTTTGGTTTATATGGATATTCTGATGCTGATTTTGCAGGTTGCAAGATAGACAGGAAAAGCACCTCTGGTAGTTATCAGTTTTTGGGAGGAAGGTTAGTTTCATGGTTCAGCAAGAAGCAAAAATCTATTTCTACTTCAACAGCTGAAGCTGAGTATATTGCAGCTGGTAGTTGCTGTGCACAGTTACTTCTAATGAGGAATCAGCTAATGGACTATAGGTTATCTTATTCAAAATTCCTATTTATTGTGATAATCAAAGTGCCATAGCCATGACAGGAAATCCAGTGCAGCATTCTCTTACTAAGCATATCAGTATCAGATATCATTTTATAAGAGAACATGTCATGGAAGGGACAATTGAGCTTCATTTTGTTCATACTGATCAACAATTGGCTGATATCTTCACAAAACCACTGGCTGAAGCAACCTTCACAAAGCTCATAAATGAGCTTGGCATGATTAGCTGGGAGAAGTAAATACAGCAAGAAAAATACTGACATCATCAGATCCTAACTTCTGAGTAAATCCTGATAATTGATCAAATTTTGATGAATGATCAATTCCTGACGAGTGGTCAAATCCTGACCAAGTCAAATCCTGATGCCATGTCAGCATACATTATTTTCAGTACATTATCTTTTTAATAAATACTAATTCATTATTTTATACAATTGTGCTAATTTTCTACTATTTTAGTTGAGTAATTTATTCAACTTCTTATGAGTGGTGATTTATATTATGCATATACATACACGTTACATATATATATATAAAGTTGTGCATATTATGATTATTACCCGGTAATGTGTTCCACTCTCAATCAGTACTTGCCACCTGTCACAAGTTTAACTCTAAACGTTTCCCTCTTCACAGTTGTCGAATCAAATTCGTATTTTCAATCCATCAATACACACAAAATACTCACACTTACACATTCATCTTCTTCACAGAACACAAATTCTAAAAACTCTCTCCTAAATCCTTGGACCCTCTTCACTTATTAAAAAATCATGTCTTCTTCATCACAAAATTCTCCTTGCATCAACAAACCCACCATTATCCATGGCCACACCTTTGGTAGCAATAATTTTCTTGCTTCACTGTCTCATCATGACCTTGTTGGGTTTCGAGGCATCAAACACAGCGGAAAACGTAAATTAAAATCATAAAAACCAGAATTAACGAAACCCAAACGCAGGATCAATGTAAAAAATAGATATTTAATTCGTAGTCAGATTGTTTACCTTAAGAAGCTTTATCAATTCATTAATGGAAGAATAACGGAGATCCAAAGCTTGTTCAATCACCACGCATCCCGCTCTCGCGAT